>SJYC01139276.1:0-16264 GCA_006408675.1 Madoqua kirkii
AGATAGCATATTCAAAAGCAGAGACATTACTTTGCCAACTAAGGTCCATCTAGTCAAGGCTATGGTTTTTCCTGTGGTCAGGTATGGATGTGAGAGTTGGACTGTGAAGAAGGCTGAGCGCCGAAGAATTGATGCTTTTGAACTGTGGTGTTGGAGAAGACTCTTGAGAGTCCCTTGGACTGCAAGGAGATCCAACCAGTCCATTCTGAAGGAGATCAGCCCTGCGATTTCTTTGGAAGGAATCATGCTAAAGCTGAAACTCCAGTACTTTGGCCACCTCATGCAAAGAGGTGACTCATTGAAAAAGACTCTGATGCTGGGAGGGATTGGGGGCAGGAGGAGAAGGGGACGACCGAGGATGAGATGGCTGGATGGCATCACGGATTCGATGGACGTGAGTCTGAGTGAACTCTGGGAGCTGGTGATGGACAGGGAGGCCTGGCGTGCTGCGATTCATGGGGTCGAAAAGAGTCGGATACGACTGAGCGACTGAACTGAACTGAGATTAAGAGCATTTTGCTGCCAGGACACAGTTTACGCTGTAACTCTGGAGCCTAACAGAGTCTCAGACCTGTCATAGGTCTTTAGATGTTGCGTTGTGATTGCAGCTAAATTTTGAATAAAGCTGTGGACCAGCAAATGACCACTTTTACCCTCAACCAAAGAAGAATTATCAGTGTTACCTAGCAAATGAGATGTGTCAGATGTTAGGTAATCCACCACCACCAGTCAAAAAAATAAAAATAAATCAGTCTAAGGCTACATAGGTGTGAGAACTATTAAAGAAAAAAAAGATAAAGGGCTTGATGAGCATACAGGTAGAGCCGTGGCTACTTTTAGAAATGAAGAGTGGCTAAGACAGCAATGGAGAAATGGTGAGTGTGTTAGGGGAGGGCGTGCGGAATGCTGGCAATATTCTAACCCTTGACCTGGGTGATGGGTAGATGGGTATTGCTTAATTACTGATGAAGCTGTATGTAGTGTTTTACACATTTTTCCATATGTCTATTATATTTCACAATAAAGTTGTTAAATGTATACCATGTACAAAAGCTACTAAAAGGAACTATTAAAATGTTAATGGTGATTACTGAACGTGGTATAACTATGGGTGATATTTTTCTTCACTTTCCTCCCTCTGTATTCTAAACATTCTTATATGTACATATAGTAATTTTATAATTGAAACAAATATGCTTTTAGTTGTGATGCCCTGTTATTGAAACAAGGCAGCAACAAAATCATAGAGGCTGGTTACAACACTTCTGCTTGCGATCCCACCAAATGGAGAGAACCCCGTCTTCTTCCCGAGGTTTACTGTGCACAAAGAACAACTCTCCAAGGGATGGTGGGGAGGGCTCTAAGTCCCAGTGATTGTTGTAGCCCTGCAGGCTGACCTTCAGGGTGTTCCCTCGAGGGATCGTGCACAGCTTTCTAGGGGAAGGCAGGAGCACCAGGGAGAATCAAATTCAAGTCGGAGTTTGAAGAAAGCATGAAGGGTTTAGCTAAGAACACACAATAAGCAGAAAAATATTGAGACAGAGGGTCAGGTTTACCTAGGTCTATATTATCCCCCTGACACTGGGCTACTGAAATCACCTTTCCTTACAACGATGGAGGAAAAAAAAAAAAATCTTGACTCAATGAAATCCAGGATTCCAGGTTTCCTAGCTCAGCAAGCTTCTCTTTGTCCAACTAGTTCTAGCCCTGGGAAGTGAGGTTGCTTAACTGGGCCCAGCTGGTGTCTGGATATTTACACAGGGCTCAGCCAAAAACAGTATAAGGCACAGAGGCCATTCCCAGCTTATGGGCAGACAAGACAGCAAAGGCTCAGACACATCTACAATGTGCCCAAAGTCGCCCAGCCTCCTGGTGAAATGGATGTGACTTGAACCCAAGTCAGGATCACGGCCAGGTCTGCTCTTTCCCCTGAATTCTGGAATTCAGACTTTCCTCTGGAATTCTGATTAGCCCACTTCCCAAGAAACATATATAACTCTACCCAGGTGCTGTTTTCTCAAGGAGGAGAAAGGCTAAAGACAGTTTTATGAAACCTTTCCCTGTTGGCTGCCCCAAGGCTAAAACTTTTCATGAGCGTGACTGGCGGCAGGAATCCAGGTATCCTTTTTCCTGGGTTCTGAACTGTTTGCCACCCCTGGACAGTGTCTATGGTCTCTGAGAATATCTGGACTGGCGGCAGAAGACTTACGAGGCAGGATTCAGGAAGAAGCTGAACACAATAAAAAAGAAAGCTTTCCAAATTAACAATGATAAAGATGATACCATTTCTCATATATTTATCCCAAGATTCATGATAAAAGAATGATGATAAAATGGGACTTCCTTGGAGGGTCAGTGGTTAAGACTCCCAACGCAGGGGACCTCAGTCCAATTCCTAGTCAGAAAACTGAGTTTAATCCCCCAGGGAGTTAGATCCCAAATGTCACAACCAACAGCCTGCATGCTGGATGCAACTAACACCTGGAAGAGCCAAATAGATAAAGTTTTAGAGAATGATGATAGAAAATAAAAGAAGGGTACTCCATGTGTGGAAGAGAGAGTCCTGGACTAGAAGTTAGGATACCTGGGTTCGAGCCAGGCATAGCTCTTCCACTTTTTGGCCTCAACTTGTCCATCTTAATTTTTGACGTAAGGGAAAGGGCTTACATATGGCTAAGATCAAGATAGGGAGCCAACTGAAAAACAAGGAAATGCTCTTTGAAAAGCATGTGTAAAGACATGTGGCTCTGACATAGGAAGTGTTAGTTCCTCAGTCGTGTCTGCCTCTTTGTGACCCCATGGACCGTAGCCCGTCAGGCTCCTCTGTCCATGGGATTCTCCAGGCAAGAATACTGGAGTGGATTGCCATTCCCTTCTCCAGGGGATCTTCCCAACCCAGGGATCGAACCTGGGTCTCCTGTATTGCAGGCGGATTCTCTACCATCTAAGCCACCAGGGAAGCCCCAAACATAGGAAGTTACCCCCAAGAGACACAATTGTATCTTTCTTATGCTTCCAATTTAAAACTTGCATATATAAATTCTCATTTATATTTGCATATGCAGATGGAGAAAATGTATGTGAAGATATATATATATATATATATATATAGCCCAAAGTGCGGCACACTTATCTGTAAAGTAAGTGATAAAGAGGACCATTTTTTTTCTTTTGTACATTTCAGCAATGTTTGGTTTTATTTTATTTTATAACGAGCATGAGCTACTTAAAACTGAAAAAAAAAAAAGAAGAAGATTGAAGACTGGATGAGGAAAATACCTTTTAAATGCAAAACTTTGACTACTATGATGAAGACAAACACAGTTATTCCAGGTTTCCATTTCAGAGCTAAGGAAAAAACTGTCCGATTATCAGCTTTCCCACAGCTGTGGATGCCTTCCTCACAAGCACTCGGCACCGCCGCTGAGGAGTCTGCAGCCGCCGTGTTAGACTCCCTCACGTCCTCCACGAGAGGCCAGCCCCGCTCCCCACTTATCCCCCTGTCTCTGCACTGTTCCTCGACTTTGAGACTCTTTCCTACACATACTTGTGCATGGGCTCTTCCGCCTCAAGGATTAATGTTATTCTATCGCTCCCTTCTTCAAAGACGCTTTGGATCCAACACCCTTGATTGAATTGGGGGTAGGTTTAGAAACCCGCCTAAAACAGGGAGGGTTTAGAAAACCAGAGACAGTTGCTCCTTTTCATTTTAATCCATCCCACCCCTTCACCCAAATCATGGAGCAAGAATGCAGTGTGAACCTGTCCCTGCAGACTGTGAGCTTCCCTGTGGCTCAGCCGGTAAAGGATGTGCCTGCAGTCAGGAGACCTGGGCTCAGTCCCTGGGTTGGGAAGATCCCCTGGAGAAGGGAAAGGCTACCCACTCCAGTATCCTGGCCTGGAGAATCCATGGATTGCGTAGTCCGTGGGGTCATAAGGAGCTGGACACGGCTGAGCGACTTTCACTCTGCTACAGACTTTGGGAAACGTGTTCAGAAGAAAGGAAGCACAGATGGAGCCATCTACCCCCAAATGCCCAGAGCATGTGGTTTGTGATAAAGGAGGAACACTCAAAACATCCAACCATAGACAAAGGTACGTGACGCAATATCCCCTTCATAGAAATCAGGCAACCGCTGCACACGATGCTCATGAAGAATTCGCCCTGGTTAAGGATGAGGGTTCTGGACTGGAGCCGCCTGTTTGAAATCCTCTGCTCTAGAATCTCAGAGCTCTGTGGACATGAGTGAATGACTGACGTTCTCCCTGCCTCGGTTTTTCTACCTACACGAGAAAGGGACAATAAAGAGACCACGTCAGAGGCCGCAGAACACAGCGAACCCTCAGGTCCCCGGAGCTCTCATCATTACCTCCACCACCATCCTCATCTCTTCACAAAATATCAGATAATAATAATAATAGCAACGATGCCTCCTGCCTACATAGGGCCCGCAGCCAGCCCATTGTGTATGCATTATCTCAGTCAGTCCTAATAGCAGCTTTTCCAGGTATTATTAGCCCCATTTTACTCAACAGGAATCCAAGACTCAGAGGCCTTAAGTAATCTGTCCCAAGGTCACCTGGCTAGTGAATGACAGTGAGTTTTTCTGATGGCAGAAACTGTGACCTCCTGAAGGAAGAGGTGATTGCAGGAGGAAATGAATGCATTCTCTCATGTGGTCTCTTCCTAAGGTGAAAAGGTGTTTGTGTTCATGAAATTAAATGCCAACCATGTGTCCAGAGACACTTACAAACGGGAAGGAAAGGGATGAAGAGCCCCTTCCCCGTATATTTGTTTTCCCCATCAGCCAGTGAGTTAAGCCCTGCCCTCTACAGCATGCCACCCTTTCCTGCCCTCAGAACCTTCCAACCTTAGAGTCACTGCCCTCTGGGAACATATATCATGAGATCTCAGGAACTGAAAGGCCGTTAGCAATTCTGGCCCCTCTCCAGGCTGGTCCCAAATTTCCTCTCTGGTTCTGGCATGAAGTCCACACAGATGACCAGCATCTGCCCTGAAAGGCTTTATTCCACACTTGAACTTAACAGGTGGCAGAATCAGAATCTCAGCTGCTATTCCCTGTCTCCAGTTTAGAGCTCCTTTCCCCCAACACCATCCTTCCAGGAAGCAAAGGGTAAAACCCATCACTTTGGAAGGGCGAGGGCTGTCCCCTGACTTTAACAGATAATGACTTCTACACAATAAAACCAGCTTACCAGAAATACCATCAGACCTAGCGAATCTAGATCCCAAACAAATAAAATAAGGGGAAAAAACAGAGATGGCTTCAAATGCCATGGGAAAAATAAAATGTTTAATGTCATAAAAGGGTGCACAAGCTTTACGAGAATGCCACACATTATAATCTTGAAAACCCCATCCTGCATCCTGTTCACCCCCATCCCTATTAAGAGACTGGGGGTGGGGAGCTTTACTTGAAATTCACAAAAGGAAGATGCAGAAGCACAGCTCCCAGCTGAGAGACGATGACCCCTCCTTTTACCCTGCCTCCACCCCGCCCTCGCCAAAGTCTGAGCGTTGTGTGCAGTCATTGAGCCAAGAGGCACAGTTCCCATTTTCCTCTTTGGAAATCTCCTTCTCTGACCCCCATTGCCCACCCCCTGCCTTCCAATAGTCATTCCCTTTCTCTTCCTCCAGACCTCCCAGATACAGATGAGGACGAGAACTTCCTCAGTGAAGGGGGATGAGGAGAAGGAAGTGGCCCCCTGCTGGTGTGCTCCCGACATGGGGACATTTGCTTGATCCCTGGGGAACTCTCCTCAGCCTCCGGAAACTGCCATCTGATGACCTAAGAGGTGGCTTTGGATTCAGATAGACCTGGGCTGAGCTTCTGCTCTGCTTTCGCCTGGATGGTTGGGCTTGGTCGCATTTCCTGTGCTTTTGGAATCCATTCTCTCATGGAAAAGTTATCGCTGTTTAGTCGTTAAATCGAGTCCGCCTCTCCTGGGTGCTCCAGGTTCCCCGATCCTCCACCACCTGGGAATCCACTCAAACTCATGTCCACTGTGCTGGTGATGATGTCTAGTCATCTCATCCCATCGCCCCCTTCTTTTTTGCTTTCAGTCTCTCCCATCATTAAAGTCCCCTCCAGTGAGTTGGCTCTTCACATCAGGTGGCCAAAGTACTGGAGTTTCAGCTTCATTATCAGTCCTTCCAACAGATATTCAGCGTTGATTTCCTTAGGATTGATCAGCCCAATTTCCCTGCAGTCCAAGGGACTCACAAGAGTCTTCTTCAGTACCACGACTCATAAGCATCACTCAGCCCTCTCACAGCCATATACAAGCATCTGACAAGACGAGCGTAGCAACTGCACTCACCACATCAGGCAGCTGGGAGGATTCACTGTGATGATGCATTTTAATCACTTATCCCAGGACCTGGCCCATAATCAGCATTCACATATTCTCTACATGTATCTCCATAAGGGATGCTATCATTGACAGCACTGGTTTCTTTATCAGTGTTATAAGTCCTAGTATTGCTGATGGTGGTGCATGTAGAAAAATCTCTGTCTGTGGACCTGTTTGAAAGTGCTTTGATGAGGATATCATAAGAGATGCTTCACCCTTTTATGGACTTCCCTGGTGGCTCAGACGGTAGAGTGTCTGCCTACAACATGGGAGACCCGAGTTCAATCCCTGGGTCGGGAAAGATCTTCTGGAGAAGGAAATGGCAACTCATTCCAGTGCTCTTGCCTGGAAAATCCCATGGATGGAGGAGCCTGGTAGGCTACAGTCCATGGGGTCGTAAAGAGCTGGACATGACTAAGCGACTAAACTTTCACCCTTTAAATCCTATTTCCCAGACAAAGCATCTCTGAGAGTCTCCAAAAAGATGCTTTGCCTCTTTTTTTTAACTCTACATAAACATGTATATTTATGAAGATCTTTAGTAAGGCATCATTTTTCCTAATTTGGATTTTGGCTAAACTATCCTGCTTGGGAAAAGACACAACTTCTTCATCCCTAAGTAGCGGGAACAATCATTGTACCTATATCACAGAGCAAAGGTTGAGTGTTAATCAGATAACTCAGCTTCATAAGAAATTTTAACTAAAATAATATGTATATCAAGGAACTGTATTCACTATCTTATAATAGTCTATAATGGAAAATAACTTGAATACAGGCCTCCTAGGCGGCGCCGTGGTAAAGAATCGGCCTGCCAACAGAGGAGATGCAGGAGGCACAGGTGCCGGCCCTGGGCTGGGAAGACCCCCTGCAGAAGGAAGTGGTAGCCCACTCCAGTGTTCTTGCCGGGGAAAGCCCAGGGACAGAGGAACCTGGCGGGTTACAGTTTACGGGGTTGCAGAAGAGCTAGACACGCCTGGGCGACTGAGCACACACATATAAATATATAAGTAAATAGGCTTCTGTGGTGTCTGCAGATACATATGGAGAGAAGTGAAGTGAAAGTCAGACTCTTGGAATGCTCCAGGCCAGGATACTGGAACCGGTAGCCTTTCCCTTCTCCAGGGGATCTTCCCAAGCCAGGTATCGAACACGGGTTACAGTTTACGGGGTTGCAGAAGAGCTAGACACGCCTGGGCGACTGAGCACACACATATAAATATATAAGTAAATAGGCTTCTGTGGTGTCTGCAGATACATATGGAGAGAAGTGAAGTGAAAGTCAGACTCTTGGAATGCTCTAGGCCAGGATACTGGAACGGGTAGCCTTTCCCTTCTCCAGGGGATCTTCCCAAGCCAGGTATCGAACCCAGGTCTCCCACCTTGGAGGCGGACACTTTACCACGCGCACACACACACGCACGCACACACACGCACACACACATATATGCATATTTGAATCATCATGTTGTATACCTGTAACTAACATAATATTGTAAACCAACCACAATTTAGTAAAAAAAAAAAAATTAATTTCATGGCTGCAGTCACCATCTGCAGTGATTTTGGAGCCCCACAAAATAAAGTCTAACACTGTTTCCACTGTTTCCCCATCTATTTCCCATGAAATGATGGGACCGGATGCCATGATCTTCATTTTCTGAATGTTGAGCTTTAAACCAACTTTTTCACTCTCCTCTTTCACTTTCATCAAGAGGCCCTTTAGCTCCTCTTCACTTTCTGCCATAAGGGTGGTGTCATCTGAATATCTGAGGTTATTGATATTTCTCCTGGCAATCTTGATTCCAGCTTGTATTTCTTCCAGTCTAGCATTTCTCATGATGTACTCTGCATAGAAGTTAAATAAGCAGGGTGACAGTATACAGCCTTGACGTACTCCCTTTCCTATTTGGAACCAGTCTGTTGTTCCATGTCCAGTTCTAACTGTTGCTCCCAGGCCTCAGACCCCACCAAAGCTCAGCCCTGCTCCACCCGTCCAGGAAGGCAGGAGGCCAGGAGGTACTCAGGGCTTGGCCTCTCGGTCAGCAGGGCCTGGGTTGTGTTCCAAGTGATTTCTCACTCTTCTGATCCCCCTCACTTGTCCTCCTCATTCTTCTAGAGTTTTGTTTCCTTTAATGACAGTCCAGTTAAGTCACTGGAAGAGGAAGGCACCAGGAATGGTGAGAAGCAGCCTCTCCCTCCCTAACTGAATCAGTCAGATATCCGTTTCCACTGGCAGCCCACTCCAGTACTCTTGCCTGGAGAATCCTGTGGACAGAGGAGCCTGGTGGGCTGCTGTCCATAGGGTCACACAGAGTCGGACACAACTGAAGCGACTTAGCATGCATGCATCGGAGAAGGAAATGGCACCCCACGCCAGTGTTCTTGCCTGGAGAATCCCAGGGATGGGGGAGCCTGAAGCGATTTAGCAGCAGCAGCTGAGTTGTGCTAAAGAGAGGCCTGAGATATAAAACATGAAAATGTGTGTCTTTACCCATCTTGGCTTTTTAAAAGGCAGCATTTGGGTCGCTGTTGTTGCTTCTCAGCATCTCAATACAATCAGGGGTCCTCTCGTCCTTCCAAATATCTGGGAGGCCAGATGGCTTTTTAGGTCAAAGTGAAAAAAAAAAAAAAAGGAGAAGAGGAGGTGGGGATGTAGCCTGTGATTTGCAAGGAGGTGAGGCAGAGTGAGATCGGTCTGGAATTCAGAGGCAGTTCCTGACATGAGACTCACCTCCTAAAGAGACGCCATCACTCCACAGGGTCAGGCAAATATACAAACCCCTGCCTTTCTTTCAGTCCTAAATTTCTGTGAAAACATCTAGCATGGCCTTTTCCTCCCCCCTTACCCTTTTTGTGCTTTTCTACACACTCCTCTTCCCTGCTAGACAGTTTCATTTTTCTCATGTGTAAAGTGGAGATACTCATAAAACCCAGCTCATGGGATGACTGTGAGAATTAAATTGGTTAAAATAAGCAAAGCACTTAGAATCACGTCTGGCACAGAGTCACTGTGAGGATGGCTGCTCTTATGTACTAGCTTTGCTCGTTTGTAAAATGATATAATCATACCCGTCTAGGGGGGGTTATAAGCATTTAACTGCCATGAGCGTAAGTGAGATGGAACACAGTAGGTGCTCAATGAGGGTTAGTTCTCTCCCACATCGCCTCCCTCCTCCCTGGGACTCATTTCAGCAGCCACCCACCTCCCCCACCCCCTGGATATTCTTGTGTAGAGATACAAAATGCCCTGTTGAAGATTTGCTGAAACCCATCTTGTCTTCTGAACTAGATTATGAAACAAGGGGGGCTCTTCTTCTTGTGTTCTCTGTTACATTCACAGTACTCGATACAGTGTTGGTAAAGTCAATATTTGGACTGTGACTGTGGCAAAAATGATGCTAAAAGACTTTGACTGTGGAAACCCACAATTACATGGAAGAGGTCTGTGATCAAATCTTGATTCTCATCACTGCTTCCCTACATGAGCTTGAGTGATTCCCACTTCTTTCTAGACCTTTGTTTTTCTGTCTGTATGGGGGGAGAGGCTCTGGCTTGGTTGCAAGGTCTCCAGGGTGCCCCTTCCTGGTCAGGAAAACGGGTAGATTGAAGAAGGCCACACGTTCTTGGCTACTCACCTCATGAACAAGTGCAGTCTAGTTTCCACCTCTTGAATCTGGGCTGAAATCAATGACCTGTTTGACCAATAGATTGTGGTAGAAATGATGTTCTGGGACTTCTAAGGTTAACTGTTAAGAAGACCCACAGCTTCTGCATTAACTCTTGGAGCACTTATCTTAAGGTGTTTTCTTTTCAACCTGTGGTGCTGGAGAAGACTCTTGAGAGTCCCTTGGACTGCAAGGAGATCAAACCAGTCAATCCTAAAGAAAACCAACCTTGAATATTCATTGGAAAGATGGGATGCTGAAGCTCCAACCTTTTGGCTACCTGATACAAAGAGCCAACTCACTGGAAAAGATTCTGATGCTGGTAAAGATTGAAGGCAAAAGGAGAAGGAGGTGGCAGAGGAAAAGATGGTCAGATAGCATCACCGACTCGCTGGACATGAGTCTGAGCAACTTCTGGGGTATAGTGAAGGACAGAGATGCCTGGTGTGCTGTAGTCTATTGGGTTACAAAGAGTCGGACATGACTTAGCAACTGAACAACAATAACAACAAACTTTGCAAATCCAGCATCTGTAGCCTGGGAAGTCCAAGCAAAATAGAGACACCATGGGCAAGCAGTATGGAGAAATACCCAGCTGAGGTCTAACAGAACCAGGATGAATCAGCCCCGGCACCGGGAGGGGGGTGAAGAGGGCCTCTGGGACGCTCATTCTCCAACCCCAGATTCCAGCCACCTGCTGTAGGTCAGAGCCAGTCACTCAGCCGAGTCCTTCCCCTTCCTGAGCCACAACACGGGGAGCAAAACAAACTGGTTATTTCAAGCCAGGGTTGTGGTGGCTGTTTTTTAACTCATCCTTTCTTTTTATTATAACTAATGTTTCAAATTGCTAACATGCTCCAACGATCAAATATGATTTTCTTAAAGCCATATATTAAAAATGAACTATAGATTATATTCAAAATAACCATTATTCAATAAAACTTTCTTTTCAAAAATTTTATTTTATGTTATAGTTGACTTATAATGTGTTATTTTCAGGTGTACAACCAAGTTATATGTATAGCAAAGTGAGTATATATATAGAGAGAGTTTATATATATACATATATATATAACTTTGCTTTACTATGCCATCTGGGACATATATATGTCTGAGTAGAGATCCCTGTGCTATACAGTAGATATTTGTTATCTTTTTATATATAGTTGTGTGTATACATTAAGCCCAAACTCCTAATTTAGCCTTCCCACATACCTTTTCCCTTTGATAACCAAAAGTTTGTTTCCTAAGTCTGTGAGTCTGTTTCCGTTTTGTAAATAAGCTCATTTGTATCATTTTAAAAAATATCCCATATATAAATGATACCATATATTTGTGTTTCTTTGTCTGACCTACTTCACTCAGTATGACAAACTCTTGCTCCATCCAAATTGCTGCACATTAAGATTGTTACACAATAGCAGAAAATCGTAACAATGAAGATGAGCTATAGGCTGACATTTATAAAGGGGCTGGGGAGGATACATTTTGATCACTGGATTGTCTGGGGTTGAGTCCAATAAAGGTTCCCTTCTGGAGCTGAGAAAACTAGGGTAGCATAAGAGAACAGCAGGCGTGAACTGCTTCAGGGGGCAGCAGCTACTCAGAGATGGTGGGCACGTCCTCCACAGGATGTCATGATTAAGTGCTTACAGTTTCTCTGGTTTTGCCCTCTATCTTGATTAAAATTTTGCAGCGTTTACGCTGCCACACAGAATAAATGCAGCCATAGCTTTCTTTTCAAACTGCGTCTTGCTGACATTATTCTGTTTGTCACATTTAGACCACTTCTAATAGATAACATTTTTCCTCCACTCTTTAGCACACTGAAGAAGAACACAGTATTCCCTCCCTCCTCCTTCCGATGCTTCATTCACTGCTACTTTCTCCGTCCCTGGTCAAGAGGTGAGGGCCTCCTTGGAAATAACTAGAACTCAAAATAACAGGATAATTTTTTATATATCATCTCTGGGATTAGCCTCCCTTCCCATATTATTATTCATCTGCATTAGTGTTCTATTGATGGTGATATGAGACCATGACTTGGCAGTTTATAAAACACAATTTATTATCTTGCAGTTCTATAGGCCAGAAGTACAAAAAAAAAAAAGTCACTGGGCTAAATTCAAGGTCTCAACAAGGCTACATTCGTTTTCTAGATTGGGTGGCAGGTGAGGAGGAGTACATTTCCTTGCCTCATCCAACTTCCAGAAACTTTCCTTAACTTCTAACCCCTTCATCCAACTCAGTGGACATGAATCTGAGCAAACTCTGGGAGACAGTGAAGGACAGGGGAACCTGGCATGCTGCGGTCCAGGGGCCACAGAGTCGGACATGCCTTAGCGACTGAATAACGACAACAAATCTCTTCCTACATCTTCAAAGCCGGTAATGCTGTGTCTCTCTGCTGCCTTCTTCTTCCACATTTAAAGATGTTGATTATATTGGGCTCATCCTAATAACCCCAAATAGTCAGTCCCTCTCTTCAGAATTTAGCTTATTAGCAACTAATCTCATAAGTAAATGCAATTCTCCTCTGTCATATAAGATAACATATTCCCAGGATCTAGGTAGTAGAAAGTAGGCATCCTTCTCCCTTCCACACATCCTATGAAAGTGAAAGTGGCTCGGTCGTGTCTGACTCTTCATGACCCTATGGACTATACAGTCCATGGAATTCTCCAGGCCAGAATACTGAAGTGGGTAGCCTTTCCCTTCTCCAGGGGATCTTCCCAACCCAGGCATCGAAGCCAGGTCTCCTGCATTGCAGGCAGATTTTTACCAGCTGAGCCACAAGGGAAGCCCAAGAATCTTGGAGTGGGTAGCCTATCTCTTCTCTAGTGAATCTTCCTGACCCAGGAATTGAACTGGGGTCTCCTGCATTGCAGGTGGAATCTTTACTTACTGAGCTATAAGGGAAGCCCCCCAACATCCTATGACCCTCCCCAATTTGGCAGCTGCACACTTAAGGACTACATTATCCCAGGAGAAGATGAGCACAGCAGAACCAGAATGCCAAGCAAGAGAAGGCATTTTTTTCTAATATGTACTTTAGAAATTAAGGTCTAATTAGAATATATATATATATAAAATAAGCAGAAGAATCTATAATCTGTTAGAGATGTGGCCTCCCCTCTAGCCACAAAGACTATTTGAGGTGGGAGAAGAGAAGAATGTAGACAGCGTATTATAAAAGTAAAGACATCACTTTGCTGACAAAGATCCATATAGTCAAAGCTATGGTTGTTCCAGTAGTCATGTAGGGATGTGAGAGTTGAACTATAAATTAGACTGAGTGCCAAAAATTAGATGCTTTTGGTGCTAGAGAAGACTCTTGAGAGTCCCTTGGACTGCAAGGAGATCAAACCAGCCAACCCTAAAGGAAATCAATCATGAATATTCATGGGAAGAACTGATGCTGAAGCTGAAGCTCCAATACTTTGGTCACCTGATGCAAAGAGTCAACTCATTGGAAAAGACCTATGGGAAAGATTGAAGGCAGGAGGAAAAGAGGGCAAAAGAGGATGAGGTGGTTGGATGGAATCAACTCAGTGGACATGAGTTTGAGCAAACTCTGAAAGATAGTGAAGGACAAGGAAGCCTGGTGTGCTGCAATCCATGGGGTCACAAAGAACAGGATATGACTTAGCAACTGAACAGCAACAAAAAGGGGAATGTTGGGTATTAAACAAGAGGATCTTGTAAAGGGACCCTGTGCTTTGTTCTCATCAGGCTAATGACATGAGAAGTTGGAGAGAATGTGGGCTGTAGAAAGTCAGGTGGATCTGAGAGATATCAAGGCAAAGGTGTCTGTGTCTCATTTGCCAGTGTCTGGTGGATGGTAAATATGGTTGCGTGCTCTTCCTGTCATAAAATTTGCCATCTACAAAGGCCTTCATGGTCTTTCTGGATCAAGACAGCTTCAGCCAGCTTCAGACTCTGAGGTCTGCTGGGTTGGGCAGAAGAGCTACTGGACATTCCTCACACCCTCAGTAGGCTGTGGAATGACTCCGATGGTTGGGACCAACTGACCTCAAATGCTAAGTGGTGGAGATGAAGAGAACATGCCTGCAGATACCAGGATGAGCCACACACCTGTAAACTGCATGAACAGGGAAGTCCTGCCATAGGTCAGAAAGGAAGAAGAGTGATGGAGAAGGGCCAGATGAGACAGCGGGGACTAGAATGGAGTTAGTCCAGCACCCCTGCACGGCCGTAAGTGCATCAGCCTCCTTGAACTGAGATGTTCAGAAGTGAGACACAGAACATCTAAACTGCCTAGAACAAAGTTTCCGCTGCCATTGGGCGGACCAGCAAATAAATAAAATCCAGCTGTAGGAACATTATAGAAAATTAAATACACAGTGCTCCTGTGGTCTGTATTGTCAAAGCTATGGTTTTTCCAGTAGTCATGTATGGATGTGAAAGTTAGACAAGAAAGAAGGCTGAGCGCCAAAGAACTGATGCTTTTGAACTGTGGTGCTGGAGAAGACGCTTAATACAGCAGGAACAGTGGCCTCCTCATCTCACACAGAAATGGTACTCTGTAAATCTCAGGTCATTTCCAGTTACACTTTGATTTCTCAGAAAACCTATGAGTTCAAGAGCTATTGTTCCTTTCGAAAAACTTAACAACTGAAAGATAATCAGGTCAACACAGATTCTAAGACTTGACACTGACCACCTCAGAGCTTAACCCACTTCACCCAGACCAGCCTTCCCTCCAAGGTCCTTCTCTGCCCTCTCTTCTCAGCCACAGGGAAGCAGCCCAGTTTTGGGGTCTCCATCCTGCCACCTTGTGGTCAAACCTTGGAAAGTCACTCTGCTTCTCACACTGGCAAGCAACAGGCCCACCAGGTCTGTTGTGAAGATGAATGAGTCATCCGACGTAGACATGCCTTGAGAATGCTAAAGTGTTCTAAAAATATAAGATATTATTTGTTTTTGCCAGAATAAGTTTCTTAGAAGATGGGCTACAATAAAAATTTAACTTTCCCATTTCCAATTATGGAGCGTCTGCAGAGAAATGAGAGATTTTTAATTTCAGTGTCAGTTCAGTGCAGTCGCTCAGTCGTGTCCGACTCTTTGCGACCCCATGAATCGCAGCACGCCAGGCCTCCCTGTCCATCACCAGCTCCCAGAGTTCACTCAGACTCACGTCCATGGAGTCCGTGATGCCATCCAGCCATCTCATCCTCGGTCGTCCCCTTCTCCTCCTGCCCCGAATCCCTCCCAGCATCAGAGTCTTTGCCAATGAGTCAACTCTTCACATGTGGTGGCCAAAGTACTGGAGTTTCAGCTTGAGCATCATTCCTTCCAGTGAACACCCAGGATTCATAATATCCTTTAGGATGGATTGGGTGGATTTCCTTGCAGTCCAAGGGACTCTCAAGAGTCTTCTTCAACATCATAGTTCAAAAGCATCAATTCTTCAGTACTCAGCTTTCTTTATAGTCCAACTTTCACATCCATACATGACCATAGGAAAAACCATATAGCCTTGACTAGATGGACCCTTGTTGGCAAATTAATGTCTCTGCTTTTTAATATGCTATTTAGGTTGGTCATAACTTTCCTTCCAAGGAGCAAGCGTCTTTTAATTTCACGGCTGCAGTCATCGTGAGTGATCACAGTGATTTTGGAGCCCCCAAAATAAAGTCAGCCACTGTTTCCATGTTTCTCCATCTATTTGCCATTATGTGATGAGACCTGATGCCATGATCTTCATTTTCTGAATGTTAAGCATTAAGCCAACTTTTTCACTCTCGTCTTTCACTTTTATCAAGAGGCTCTTTAGTTCCTCTTCACTTTCTGTCATAAGGGTGGTGTCATCTGCATATCCGGAGAAGGCAATGGCACCCCACTCCAGTATTTTTGCCTGGAAAACCCCATGGACGGAGGAGCCTGGTGGGCTGTAGTCCATGGGGTCACTAGAGTCGGGCACAACTGAGCAACTTCACTTTTACTTTCATGCACTGGAGAATGAAATGGCAACCCACTCCAGCGTTCTTGCCTGGAGAATCCCAGGGATGGGGGAGCCTGGTGGGCTGCCGTCTATGGGGTCGCACAGAGTCAGACACAACTGAAGCGACAGCAGCAGCAGCATCTGCATATCTGAGGTTATTGATATTTCTCCCGGCAATCTTGATTCCAGTTTGTGCTTCATCCAGCCCAGCATTTCGCATGATGTACTCTGCATTTAAGTTAAATGAGCAGGGTGA
>SJYC01139277.1:0-20540 GCA_006408675.1 Madoqua kirkii
CTGTTAGGTCCAGACCATTTCTGTCCTTTATCAAGCCCATCTTTGCATGAAATGTTCCCTTGATATCTCTAATTTTCTTGAAGAGATCTCTAGTCTTTCCCATTCTGTTGTTTTCCTCTCTTTCTTTGCACTGATCACCAAGGAAGGCTTTCTTATCTCTCCTTGCTATTCTTTGGAACTCTGCATTCAGATGCTTATATCTTTCCTTTTCTCCTTTGCTTTTCACTTCTCCTCTTTTCATAGCCATTTGTAAGGCCTCCTCAGGCAGCCATTTTGCTTTTTCGCATTTATTTTTCTTGGGGATGGTCTTGATTCCTGTCTCTTGTACAATGTCATGAACTTCTGTCCATAGTTCTTCAGGCATTCCTTCTATAAGATCTAGTTCCTTAAAACTATTTCTGACTTCCACTGTATAATCATAAGGGATGTGACTTTGGTCATACCTGAAGGGTCTAATGGTTTTCCCTACTTTCTTCATTTAAGTCTGAATTTGGCAATAAGGAGCTCATGATCTGACTTCAACAAGGAGTTCATGATCAGCTCTAAGACTTGGGCAAACACTCCTCTCTCTCACTGGGCTTCAGTCTTCCAACATGCAGCATGGAGGGCTGGCTTGCAAATACTCTGATGTGGACAGCCGCTTATGCACACCCACCTAGCATCCACACACTCTCTTCCTGTTGCTAGCTTCCTACTTTTCCTTGAGAGTCTACACCTTCCTTCAGCTCACTACCACAGAGTTTAGATGCAGCTGCCTCTGACGCACATCCCAGCTTCTGGGATGAGTCTAGTCCTTCCAGCCACAGTGACTGGTACAGGGATGGGCATGAGAAACAAGCTGATCCAATCAGTTGGAATTCTGTGACTTTAGTTGACAGCTCACTACCACAGAGTTTAGATGCAGCTGCCTCTGACGCACATCCCAGCTTCTGGGATGAGTCTAGTCCTTCCAGCCACAGTGACTGGTACAGGGATGGGCATGAGAAACAAGCTGATCCAATCAGTTGGAATTCTGTGACTTTAGTTGGAGGGACTAGGAAAGAGAACTGCGGTACTGGAGAAGGTTCTTGGACTGCAAGGAGATCAAACTAGTCCCTCCTAAAGGAGATGAACCCTGAGTATTCATTGGAAGGACTGATGCTGAAACTGAGCTCCAATCCTTTGGCCACAGGATGCGAAGATCCAATTCACTGGAAAAGGCCGTGATGCCAGGAAAGACTGAAGATGAAAAGAGAAAAGCAGAGCAGCGGATGAGATGGTCGGACAGCATCACCCACTCAATGGACAGGAACTTGACCAGGCTCTCAAGCTGGCTTAAGGCAGGCCTGGTTCGCTGTGGTTCATGGTGTCTCAGGGGTCGGACATGGCCAGTGACTGAACAACAGCACAGGAGGAAAGCGACGCTGGCGTCCTGCGGGACTCACCGTAGAGAAGGCGTGCCTGGCGGAGAGCGGCTCGGTCCCGAGAGCGGAGCTGAGAGCAGAGGGAGCCCAGCCAAGCTGTTTGAGCCCCTCAGTCCTATTGACTGGACTTCCACGTGAGCCAATACATTGCCTCTTTTCGCCTACAGTAGTTTACACTGAGTTTCTATCACCTATAATTCTAAAAATTCAAATCAATAGAATCTCCACTGCCCACTGGCTTCTGAAGACCTCTTGATCTTTGAGTCTGCTATAGTTTTATTGCACTATCTCATCCTCTAGAAGCTTCTTTGTATGGGTTTCCTGGCCTTCATCTGGCTCTCTAGAGGCTATGTAGGTGTGTTAAGAGCTGCTGTGTATTCGATTCCCTTGGTCTCATTCTTCCCTTCCCTCCCTCTTTCTTTCTTCTTATCTTCTGAGATGGGCACTATTGGGGTGCTGAGCTGAATCAACAGATTCCCTGGATTCTACCTCAGCTTATTGGGATAGCTCAGTTGGTAAAGAATCTGCCTGCAATGCGGGAGACCTGGGTTTGATCCCTGGGTTGGGAAGATCCCCTGGAGAAGGGAAAGGCTACCCACTTCAGTATCCAGTATTCTGGCCTGGAGAATTCCATGGACTGTATAGTCCATGGGGTCGCAAAGAGTCAGACACAACTGAGTGACTTCACTTTCACACGTGAAAAAAGCCAGTCTGGATTATAAATTATCAGAGGTGATATAACCCATAGGAACGGAAAGTGAAGTCACTCAGTCATGTCCGACTCTTTGCGACTCCATGGACTGTAGCCTACCAGGCTCCTCTGTCCATAGGATTTTCCAGGCAATAGTACTGGAGTGGATTGCCATTTCCTTCTCCAGCAGATCTTCCCGATCCAGGGATGGAACTCAGGTCTCCCACATCGTAGACATGCTTTACCGTCTGAGCCATCAGGGAAGTCCGATATAACTCATAAAGATACACAAAAACCGTAATGGTTCTCATAAGAGCAGAGTTATTTCTCCATTGAGGAGAGGGGGAAGGCTTCCTAAAGGAGAGGGATCTCCAAAGAAGTCCACTTGTTTGCTACATTGTTAGGGGAGCAAGTCACTGAAGTGGAAAGGCTGGCATGGGCAATGCCTCTGAGGCATTAAACAAGTAAGCGTGTTCAGGAGCAACAAGTTAGCTCCATTTGGTTCTAGTGTAGAAGGAAGTAAACTGATGGAGAGATTGGAGAGGGGCCCAGGCCAGGAAGGCAGTGAATGCCAGGCCAGGCATTCAGCAAGCAGCACGATGCTTCCCAAGTGAGCTTCTAAGGCACCCCCACCTCTCTCACACACACAGTCTAACAGTGTTACAAATTCAGGCTCTGGGGACCGAACCCCCACAGCAGAATCAAAACCTCTAGTGTAACATTTCACCTTCTCGTGGACACTGTACCTGGAACCTGCATTTTAAACAAGCACCCTGGATCATTCCTATAAAAGGGATCATCCAGTTTGAAACCAACCGTGATGCTCACATACCTTTACCGCAGGTTTGATACTAAAGCTCTGTGCAAACAAGGACACCATCCCCCTCCACGGCTGTGCCTCGCCCAGCCCCAGTCGCTTCCCAATGTACACTGACTCATCATATGAAGCCAGTTACAACGCCACCTTCTCCAGGAAGCCTTCCTCACACTTTAGATCTCACCTGCTACTTCTCTTCCGGACAGATGCCATTTCCCCACTGACTGCACAGAGACAAGACAGGCCCTACCTCACTCCCAAACGGACTGTGAACTTCCTGGAAGGCTAAATCCCAGCGTCAATACATTGTGGAGGGCAAAGGTGCCAGCTCGTTCCCATTCTGAGCCCTTTACACATGATCCTGTCCAGAGGTGTTTTCCCGAGTTTTATAAACAGACTCCTTGAGAGATGCTCAGTGTTCACCGACTATGCCCACAGACTCTTAATCCAAGTAAGCGCTGGCAGTGGTTCAGTGGCTTTTGTGCCTGTGGGGCGGGGCAGGGGCAGGGCTGGGTGTCGGTGAGCCGGAGGCCAGGGGCTCTCAAGAACCTACTGCACTCAAGCTCTAATAGCTCATTTCATTCTTCCTACACTTACAGCAGTTACCTGTGATCGGGATCCCACTGTCCAGATGAGGAATCCAAGGACAGCAGCCTGATATACTGAAGGCCACAAAGGTAGGAGCTACGACCTTGACCAGCTGCCCCGTCACAGAAGAGGCCTCCCGCTAGCAGCCTTGGCACCCGGGCCAGCACCATGCTCACAGGCAAGAGCACTTACCACACACCCCGAGGAGTCCACCTGACGGTCAGACACGCACTTGAAGTTGCGAGTGCAGCCCCCATTGTTCCGAGAGCAGTCACGGACAGGCCCGAAGGAGGAGAGCAGGTCGTTGATGGTTTCGAAGTAAGTGGACAGCATCGCGTCCTCCCTTGGAGAGAAAGGGGAGTGTTAAGTCTCAGAAACATCTGCATCACTGCGTTAAAACTAAGTTTAATGTGCATTACTTTTGAGATCACTATTCATCATATTTGTAATTGAGAAAATGATACAAATGCTTATTTAAAAAGAAAATAAGCAAAGAAAAACAAATAAGTTCAATGGTTATACTGTCATATGACATGATGGTTGTTTAGTTTTGATAAAGTGAAGTCAAGAGAAGTCAAGTTGCTCAGTCGTGTCTGACTCTTTGCGACCCCATGGACTACAGCCCACCAGGCTCCTCCGTCCATGGGATTTTCCAGGCAAGAGTACTGGAGTGGGGTGCCATTGCCTTATAGTGTGTAAGAGACTATAATCATTACCATGTGTTAATCTATAATGGAAAATAATCTGAAAAAATATATATATAACTGAATCACTTTGTGGTACTTCTGAAACTAACATAATATTGTAAATCAATTATAATTCAATTTAAAAAAGAAGAAAAAGAAAGGTGAAGCATTTTGCTGACGGCCGCCAGCCTCCAATATGGCAAAATTAAAGTCTGTGCCAAGCTCCATCTGAGTACACAGAAGAAGTTCTTCCCTCTACACAATTCTTAACTTGCATTATACATGTTTCTACAGATTCCAGGTATTCCCATAGCAACTCCGTAAAATGGGTACGTTCCTAGTATTCCAACTTTGCAGAGATAAATTGAAACTATGGGAGGTGTGGCACTCACCCCAAATCACATAGCCTATAAACAGCAGAGGCAAGACACAAACGCAGAAGCCTCTGACCCTAGTACCGTAGGCCTGTAGTTTTCAGACTCTTGCCTACAAATCACACCATCAACACCAGTAGTGTCGGCTGCTGTAAAGATGAGAAGACTCTGGGCAAATGCACGAGCAAACCTCCCAAATGAGGTTCACAATAGAATAAGACTAGGTACCCTAATCCATGAATCTGCCAAAATTCTATTTGAGAAGAGATTTTTTAAAATGGAAGTTTCTAGATGCTGCTTTCTAGAAAAGGGCCCCCAAATAAGGAATATCCCAGCCCTGGCTGATCTATGATGCATTCATTAGGGTTAGGGTTAGGAGGAAGTTTTATTTGCAGGAGGTTCATTAAGGGGTACCATATTCTTCCATGATGTATATAACTCATGGAATCCAGACTAGGAAAGAGGGGAGGTGCCATGGTACACATGTATTGTACGTGGGGGCCAGTGAGCACCCCTAGTGATGTCTCTGGACCACACCTTTCACCCTTTCCCCCATCCTGCCTCCCCTCAGGCTTGGAGCTCCAGGTTTCAGTCCCCAGCTTCTTCCCTGACTCCAACCTTATCCCCTTCTGTTCCATCTTTCATCCTGACTGCCAGTGAATCTGATAAATTCCAGCTCTACCTAGATACCCCATGGATCAATAGGTCTCCATTATTTACAGAAGAAAATCTAAATTAGTTTCATTAGCATTCAACGTCCTTCATAATCACGTTCCTGCCTGCCCGTCTGGCTCCATTTCACTTTGCCCTCAGAGTCTCCATTCCATAGCCACAGCTTCCTTCTCATTCCCTAAACACACAATCTGAAGCCAGGTTCCCTGCAAACAGATCCTGAAACAGAGTGCTGCCTACGGGACGGCTGTCGAGGAGCCCTCTTGGGACACAGGAAGCCAGCAAGGAATGACTGGGCAGGGCGGAGGCTGTCCCACCATGTGGTTGAGGTCATGTGGGTCTGCAGCCTCGGGTGATCCTGAGGGGAGCTCTGAAGCTACAGCGGCCCTTTAAAGATGCCCTGAAAGGAGGCAAGGGACCCAGGCCTCTGCATTACCACATCACCGGCTGCCACGTGGACAGGGCATCCTTGGGAGAAGCAGCTCCTTGTGGCTGCGGTAATGCCCAGTGAGAGACAGATGTGAGTTTTGGCTTCCAGAGGATGGGCGGGTCAGCCCCGAGTGCAGGGCCTAACTTTACCTTCCTGAATCCTCGACCGGGCTCCTCTGCCTGGGATGCTCAGCTCCAACTTTTCTCCCCCACAGAAGCCTAAGAACCGTGAAACCATTTGAATCCATTCATCCATTCCTTCATCCTTACATTATACATGTTTACTGAGTGCTTACTATGTACCGGTGGGGGCAGGAGGAGAAGGGGATGACAGAGGATGAGATGGCTGGATGGCATCACTGATTAGATGAACGTGAGTCTGAGTCAACTCTGGGAGATGGTGATGGACAGGGAGGCCTGGCATGCTACAATTCATGGGGTTGTGAAGAGTCAGACACCACTGAGCGACTGAACTGAACTACTATGTACTGGGGACTGTTCTAGGTACTAGGATTCCAGCAGTGACACTGGGCAGTCCTCAGGTCCAATGAGCTCACCATGACCTCCTTTGTGAAACCTTCTCCAAATCCCACAAACAGAACTGATTTCTTTTCGCTTTGAGTCCATTGTTTAAATCTATTATTTTATTGATCTTCATCACCAGCTCCATAGTTTCCCAAAGAGACTGTAAGCTTCTTGAGTGAAAGGCCCAGGCTTAGTCATCCCTCTTTATTTTTTTTTAATGTTTTATTTTATATTGGAGTACAGTTGGACTTCCCTTGTGGCTCAGCTAGTAAAGAGTCCGCCTGCAATGTGGGAGACCTGGGTTCGATCTCTCAGTCGGGAAGAGCCCCTGGAGAAGGGAAAGGCTACCCACCCACCCCAGTATTCTACCCTGGAGAATTCCATGGACTGCAGTCCATGGGGTCACAAAGAGTCTGACACGACTGAGTGACACTGACTCACTCACAGCTGATGAACGAGGCTGTGATAGCTTCATGTGGCCAGCAAAGGGACCCAGGTGCACATACACTTATTCATCCTCTCCGCAAACTGCTGCCCAATCCAGGCCGCACATTGTTATATTTAAAATGGATAACCAACAAGGACCTGCTGTATAGCACAAAAGCACAAATAACTCTGATCAATGATATGGAACCATTCCTCTTTAGCCCCCAGCACACACAGCCTGGGAAGAACTTGTGCTCAGGAGATGTTTTGCAAGGGAAACAAAGAAATTACCAGAAGGCATGGATACAACCACCTCAGATCAGTAGTTTTATCAAGATTATGTCCAAAGAGGACACTCCCCTGCCTAACCCCAACTCTGGGTCCCACCTAAATTCCTCATGCTCAGGGCTGCAGCAGAGGGCCAAAGAAGGAAAGCAAGGAGGAGGGCCGCCAGCTGATCTCTCCTTCCTAACTGTGTACAGGGTGAGGTCAAGGTGGCAGGCGGACGGAGGAGGCAACGAACAGTCCCTGAACTCACGCTCTTGGGAGACTCCCACTTCTGAATCACAGAAAGGGTTGGGAATCCCGGAAAGACATTAAGGGTATTACAATATTAGTATCCCTAGAGAGGGAAGAAAGATGATACGTGAGGGGAGGAGATAAAGACACACAGAGACAGTCTGAGAAAGTGTGAGAGCAAGGAAAGAGACAAACATGCAGAGAATCTGCTAGAGAGAAGGCTGAGAGGCTGAGAGACAGATACAGTCGTCCAGAAGGGGACGGGTGCCTGGATGGACGGACGAACTGACAAATGGACAGGTAAGCAGACAGACAGAGGAACAGAGCCACACAGCCAGAGGACTCCCACGGAGAGAGCGCTTAAGAGAGGACGCTGGAGGCAGGCGTGTGCAGAGAAAGACAAAGCGCAGAGCTAGATCAGGAGAAAAAACAGAGATTCAAAAAGGAGGAGATATCCAGGCACGCAGAATGAACGTCCACGTGTACTGAGATGGAGAGGAGGAGGCGAGGAGAGAAGAGGGAAGGATGCGGAGAGGGGAAGGGGTAGGGGAAGGAGACAGACAGGAAGACAGAATGAACGGGAAGGAAAAGACGCTGCCTGAGTGGAAAGACCACACACAGAGACACGGAGCAGAGACAGAAGGACCAAGAGAAACAACGGGAGGGACGAGAAAGCCCAGCAGAAACGGCCACCTCGCAGCGGAGCCTGGCAGCAGCTCAGGCTGCACAAGTAAGGAGGCTGCTCGCTTTTGGGAGGATTGATTCTGCATAGACATCACTTACGGCCGGGGAACATTATTCAAAACACAAAGCCCTGGCACAGGGGCTGTGACGAGCTGGGAACAGCAATCATGTCAGGCTGGGAAAATGAAGCATCTGGGTGCAGCGACCAGAGGGAGCCGGGGCAGACGCTGGCGTTTCCCTAAGTCAGGACCCAACTCCTCATCGCAGATGCTGAGTGCAGGGTTTGGGGTCTAGCAGGGCATAGAGGGATGGAGCGCTTAGCCCTGGAGGTGGAGGTGGACTGCGGTGACAGGGACAACTGAGGAGAGTCCCGGCTTTGCCAGAAATCGCCAGCCTCACGCACACCATCTCCCTCCACTATCATCTCCTGAGCATCCTGCTCGGTTCTTTCAGCACTGACTCCAGAGCCCAGATGTATGCATTTTACTCCGCCTGTGCAGCCCTAGAAACCAGCTATTGGGGAGAGGCGGGACTTGTCCCAGGTCACATGGAGGTGAGGCGGTGAGGTCAGGGTCTGCGTGCGCATCTGCCTGACGTCAGGTCCTGAGCTTTCTCCAGGCCACGGCTCAGCTTGTCCAGCTTGGTCTGTGCCCTTGGCCAAGTCAGAGCTCTCCATACAGCAAAGCTGGTAGAAACCTGTGCCCACCCCTCTGGGTCTTACAGGAGGAAGAACTGGAAGGGCAGACTGAGCCGCCCTTGCACACCTCCCAGCGCTGCCTGCTGACCTGTGTAGATGCCACAGCAGCCTCGATCCGTGCTGGAATAAAAGGGGAAACACCAGTGTTTTGGTTTCCTAGGGCAGCCATAGCGAGTACTACAAAACAGGTGACTTAAAACAGCAGAAACACACGCTGTCATAGTTCTGGAGTTCGGGTGTCCAAAATGAAGGTGTCGGCAGGGCCACACTTGCGCTACAGGCTCCAGGGGAGACCCCTTCTTGCCTCTTCACAGCTCCCGGCAGCCCTCGGCATTCCTTGGCTTGCACCTGCGTCACTCTCATCTCTGCCTCCATCGTCACTTGGCCTCTTCCTCGAGCCTGTGTCTTTCCCTCTCCTCACAGTGATACCATCCACTAGACTTACTGTCCACTCTGGTGGCGCTAATGATAAAGAAACCGCCTGCAAATGCAGGAGACACAAAAGATGCGGGTTCAGCTCCTGGGTCGGGAAGATCCTCTGGAGGAGGGCATGGCAACCCACTAAGTATTCTGGCTTGGAGAATCCCACGGACAGAGGAGCCTGACGGGCTACAGTCCATGGGGTTGCAAAGAGCTGCCCATGAATAAAGGGACTTTGCATGCTGTGAGTGCACACACTAATCTATTATGACCTTATCTTAATTAAATCTGCAAAGACTCCATCTCCAGAAAAGTTCACATTCTGAGGTTCTGGGTGGGCAAGAGTTCTGGCGGACACTACTCATCCCACAGCTCACAGCTCAGAGACACGTCCTCAAGCTGAGGAGGACAGCGGAACAGAGCCAAGATTATAATTCTGGCCTTTGGTCTTAACTCCAGTGCTACTGACACCATACCAGCCCTCCCAACTCCAGGCTCTGCACGTTACACTGTGGTATTTACAAAGCCCCTGAAAACTCAGCAAAAGGACCATGGTGAAACCATTTCTCCTTCATTTGAGAGGAGAAAAGACCACAATAATTAAGTACCTAACACACCCCAGGCAGAACAGAGGTTGGCAAACTTCTCCATACAGAAATCCACAGTCAACATCTTAGGCTTTACAAGCCATATGGCCTCTGTTCCAACTACTCAATTCTGCTTTTATAGTGCACATCAGCCATAGAAAATGTGTAACGATGATATGCAAAATGCAATGAATGAGAATGGCTATGTTTCAATAAAACTGTATTTGCAAAAAGACACCGTAGGCTGAACCACCATTTCCTGTTTCACATGGGAAAACCTGCAGGTTGGTTGAAGTCAGGGTTTGAACCAAGGTATGTCCAACTCTAGAACCCACATTCCTTCTTCTATATGAAGTTTCTTCTGAACCTCACTCTTCTCATCTATAAAATGGGAATAGCATCTTTCTAGCTCCCAACCACGTAGGATTATTGTGGGAATGATGCAATGAGAGGGTACATAGGACCATGTTTCCTAAACTCTAAAATCCAATGCAAGTCTATTTACTGTTCATTCATTCAAAAAATATTTGAGCACGTACTATATGCCTGGTACTGAGATGATCACTATTATTATTTTTTGAATTGAATACTTAATTTTATTTATATGTAATGCTGTTACAACCAGTGGCTCAGCAGTAAAAGAATCCTCCTGCCATGCAGGAGATGCAGAGATGCAGGTTCAATCCCTGGGTGGGGAAGATCCCCTGGGGGAAGAAATGGCAACTCACTCCAGAATTCTCGCCTAGAAAATCCCATGGGACAGAAGAGCATGGCAGGCTACAGTCCATGGGGTCCCAAAGCATTGGACACAATTGAATGACTAAAAAACAACAAATGCTTTTACAGCCCCCTATGTTGTCTTTAATTTTTTGTTGTTGTCTTTAATTTTAATTTTTTCAGCATTTTATCAGATGAATCTTTAAAGTTAGTGAAAGAATAATACAATGAACACCCATACTTTTTGGATTCAACAGTTGCTAGCAATATGACACATGCATATTATCTATTTATGAAATTACCAGTCTATTACTTTACCTTCTGTGGTCTCTGTTTATTATGCCTTTCCTTTAGTTTCTCTCTGCCTCTCTTCTGTCACCTTTTAATTCCAGCCACTAAGATGTCTTGAAGCATCTCTCCAGTTCTAACAATCTAATTTTTCATTTTTTTTCCTGATAATACTGGTTTCAAAACCGTCACCCAAGCCCTGCCAGGTTGAGTGAGGCTGCCATCCCCTCCTGAGCGGGTTGCATGAGTGTGAAGCAGCATTTGGATTCCATTTGCCCGAGATGGCTGAGCCCAGCACAGGGAGAGCATTAGGCAGGGCGGCTGGGAACAGATGCTGACGCGGCCCCCTGTTAATAGGCACCAGGAAAGGTCTGTGTCACTCAGAGAGAGGTGCGAATGGATGACTCCGGGCCCAGGCAGTGATGAGCCCCCCACGGCTGCAGACTAATCCTTGTCTGATGGCAACAGGCGGCCTGTTTCCTGAGCTCCCAGAGAGGGAGGGAGGAGCTGGGGACAAGGCTTGTCAGGAATCAGCTTCCCTCCTCCCGATTCCTCATGTGCCCTGCCTTGGGGTTCAGGAGCAGCTGTGGAGCATAGACACGAGGCAGGCTTGTCTCCCAGCTTCAGTCACCATGTGACCCTGGGTGACTCCCGTAAACCCTGGGCCTCCATTTTCTCATCTGAAAAATGGAGATATTAACACCTGGCTGCCAGAGTTAGCATGGAAAATAAGTTAGACGAAATATGCCAATTGTCTTACACGCAGAAGGTATCCAACGGCTGGCAGAAAGTAGCATCATCTGATTTCCTGCAAAATTGCAAGGACTGTAACTTGAGAATGTAGGGAGCTCAGTGCAGGAGGGAAAAGGAGGTCTTCGGGCCTCACAGTGTCGACTGACTCAAATATTTTTGTTGATGTCTAATTTGGCCCCAGGCTGCCTCCTGGGCAAATGCAGGAATAGGTACGACATAGCATGTGCAGGGGAGGAGGAGAAAAACAACTCAAAACAGTAGACCCTGCGACATAACTGGGGCCTCCGCGCTATAAAAGAAGAAGCCATTCCACCCACCCAGAGCCTGCTAGTGAGCAGCCAGACAGGGCTTCTTGGAGGAGGTAATATTGAAGTTGAGACAAAAAGGCTGAGCAGAAACTAACCACATGAAGGAGGGTGGTATGAGATAAGGGTGTTCCAGGCAGAGGAAACAGAGTGTGTGAAGGCCTAGAGGCAGCAGAGCGTATGTCCTGGTTGGGGGAACTTCAAAGGATGCAGGGAACTTGAGTATCGAGGAGGAGGTGAGGTGTAGCAAAGGCTGGGACAGCAGAGGCTGCTGGGAGGCCCTGGTGGCCCTGCACTTCATCCTAGGAGCCACGGGCATCCGCCAAAGGGCTCTAGAACCAGAGCCCGCTTTTATTTAGACTGATGACACAGACTGTGATTTTTAGGTAAATTATTACGGCAACAACAACAACAGTAATAATAGTATGTGATTGTTAAACACTCATCATGTGCCAGGAAATGTTTCTAGCAGGACATGTGGCAGCCTTCTCCATCCTCAGGAAAACACAGTGATGTCAATGATGGGATCATCCTTGCTTCCCAGAAGACGGAGCCAATTCCCGCTTTGAGGCTCAGGGCTGTTCTGAGACCCGATGCAGATGGTATTAGGGAGAGTGTCAGGACAGCGGCTGGCACACGGTGATGGCTTTATGGAGGTTGGGTGGCACAAGGCTTCTAGGCAGGGGTGGGCTGGCACAGGGCTTTTTGAAAGCCAGAGCCTTTGAGCAATGTGAACGCTGTCTCTTGAGGGCTCGCTCCTGCTTGCCACGGCAGGCTCGCCACCTGAGCAGCACGGCCACTTTCTGGGACGGGTGGAGTCAGGCTTCCTGGGGAGAGATGTTTTATCACGGTGATAGTCACAACAATGGCTGATCACTGAAAAAGAGAGGGGGAGGAGGAAGAGAAGAAGGGATGGGCGAGGTCGCCCATCATCTCTGTGGTTTGGGGGACAAAGAGAAAGTGATCGCGAGTATCCATTGCCCATCTGTGAAATGGGGACAATGAAATTCAGCTTACAGGGACATGGTCAGGACTAATGAGACATGATATAGAAGCCCCTCACCACAGCCAGGCTCAAACAGATGCCTTGATAAGGGGCTGCTGTATCTCGGAAATGCATTTCTTCATTTCAGAGATGTTTACCCAGCACTTACCACCACAGGGGTTGGAGGTTAAGCCTTGAGAAAAGAGCAAAACAGACAGGCTTTGCTCTCCTAGAACTTATAGCTCAGATAATAGACCTGCAAGTTCCTGTCTCTGCACCTGTATATCGCTATCTCGATTGCTGTTCAGTTGCTAAGTCGTGTCCAACTCTATGCGACACCATGGACAGAAGCCTACCAGGCCTCCCTGTTCTTCACCATCTCCTGGAGTTTACTCAGTTCATGTCCACTGAGTCAGTGATGCAGACTAAACATCTCACACTCTGCTGCCCTCTTCTCCTTTTGCCTTCAATCTTTCCCATCAGGAAAAGCATCAGGGTCTTTTCCAATGAACTGGCTCTTTGCATCAGGGGATCCAAGTATTGTAGCTTCAGCTTCAGCATCAGTCTTTCCAATGAATATTCAGGGTTGATTTCCTTTCAGATTCACTGGTTTAATTTCCTTGCAGTCCAAGGGACTGTCAAGAGTCTTTTCCAGCACCATGATTCAAAAGTGTCAATTCTTTGGTGCTCAGCTTTCTTTATGGTCCAACTCTCACATCCTTATGTGACTGCTGGAAAAAGCACAGCTTGACTATACAGACCTTTGCCAGCAAAATGATGTCTTCACTTTTTAATATGCTGTCTCAGTTGTCAATTTGGAAAATTCTGAAAAAGATGGGAATACCAGACCACCTGACCTGCCTCTTAAGAAACCTATATGCAGGTCAGGAAGCAACAGGAAGCAACTGGACATGGAAAAACAGCCTGGTTCCAAATAGGAAAAGGAGTACGTCAAGGCTGTATATTGTCACCCTGCTTACTTAACTAGCCTCCCTGTTCTTCACCATCTCCTGGAGTTTACTCAGTTCATGTCTACTGAGTCAGTGATGCAGACTAAACATCTCACACTCTGCTGCCCTCTTCTCCTTTTGCCTTCAATCTTTCCCATCAGGAAAAGCATCAGGGTCTTTTCCAATGAACTGGCTCTTTGCATCAGGGGATCCAAGTATTGTAGCTTCAGCTTCAGCATCAGTCTTTCCAATGAATATTCAGGGTTGATTTCCTTTCAGATTCACTGGTTTAATTTCCTTGCAGTCCAAGGGACTGTCAAGAGTCTTTTCCAGCACCATGATTCAAAAGTGTCAATTCTTTGGTGCTCAGCTTTCTTTATGGTCCAACTCTCACATCCTTATGTGACTGCTGGAAAAAGCACAGCTTGACTATACAGACCTTTGCCAGCAAAATGATGTCTTCACTCTTTAATATGCTGTCTCAGTTGTCAATTTGGAAAATTCTGAAAAAGATGGGAATACCAGACCACCTGACCTGCCTCTTAAGAAACCTATATGCAGGTCAGGAAGCAACAGGAAGCAACTGGACATGGAAAAACAGCCTGGTTCCAAATAGGAAAAGGAGTACGTCAAGGCTGTATATTGTCACCCTGCTTATTTAACTTCTATGCAGGGTACATCATGAGAAATGCTGGGCTGGAAGAAGCACAGGCTGGAATCAAGATTAGCAGGAGAAATATCAGTAACCTCAGATATGCAGATGACACCACCCTTATGGCAGAAAGTGAAGAGGAACTAAAAAACCTCTTGATGAAAGAGGAGAGTTAAAAAGTTGGCGTAAAGCTCAACATTCAGAAAACTAAGATCATGGCAACTGGTCTCATCACTTCATGGGAAATAGATGGGGAAATAGTGGAAACAGTGTCAGACTTTATCTTTTGGGCTTCAAAATCACTGCAGATGGTGACTGCAGCCATGAAATTAAAAGACACTTACTCTTTGGAAGGAAAGTTAAGACCAACCTAGACAGCATATTAAAAAGCAGAGATATTACTTTGCCAACAAAAGTCCATCTAGTCAAGGCTACAGTTTTTCCATTGGTCATGTATGGATGTGAAAGCTGGACTGTGAAGAAGGCTGAGTGCCGAAGAATTGATGCTTTTGAACTGTGGTGTTGGAGAAGACTCTTGAGAGTCCTTTGGACTGCAAGGAGATCCAACCAGTCCATCCTAAAGGAGACAAGTCCTGGGTGTTCATTGGAAGGAATGATGCTAAAGCTGAAACTCCAGTACTTTGGCCACCTCATGTGACGAGTTGACTCATTGGAAAAGACTCTCCCTGATGCTGGGAGGGATTGGGGGCAGGAGGAGAAGGGGGCGACAGAGGATGAGATGGCTGGATGGCATCACTGACTCAACGGATGTGAGTCTGAGTGAACTCTGGGAGCTGGTGATGGACAGGGAGCCCTGGTGTGCTGTGATTCTTGGGGTCGCAAAGAGTCGGACATGACTGAGCGACTGAACTGAACTGAACTAGGTCTGTCATAATTTTTCCCTCAAAGAGCAAGAGTCTTTAAATGTTATGGCTGCAGTCACCGCCCTCAGTGATTCTGGAGCCCAAGAAAATAAAGTCTGTCACTGTTTCCACTGTTTCTCAATCTATTTGCCATGAAATGATGGGAATGGATTCTATGATCTTAGTTTTTTGAATGTTGAGTTTTAAGTCAGCTTTTTCACTCTCCTGTTTCACCTTCATCAAGATGCTCTCTTCACTTTCTGCCATTGGAGTGGTATCATCTGTATATCTGAAGTTGTTGATATTTCTCCCAACAATCTTGATTCCAACTTATGATTCATCCAGCCCAGCATTTCACATGATGTACTCTGCATATAGGTTAAATAAACAAGGTGACAATATACAGCCTTGTTATGTGAGCTCAGTTGTGTCTGACTCTTTATGACCCCATGGACTGTAGTCTGTCAGGCTCCTCTGTCCCTGGGGATTCTCTAGGCAAGAATACTGGAGTGGGTTGCCATGCCCTCCTCCAGGGGATCTTCCCAACCCAGGTCTCCCGCATCATAGGTAGTTTCTTTACCATCTGAGCCACCACAGCCCACAGCCTTGTCGTACTCCTTTCCCAATTTTCAGTCAGTCCGTTGTTCCATGTCCAGTTCTAACTGTTGCTTCTCGACCTGCATACAGATTTTTCAAGAGGCAGGTCAGGTGGTCTGGTATTCCCATCTCTTTGAGAATTTTCCACAGTTTATTACGATTCACAAAGTCAAAGGCTTTCACGAAGTCAATGAAGCAGAAGTAGCAACTCCATGGACGGTAGCCCACCAGGCTCCTCTGTCCATGGAATTCCCCAGGGAAGAATTTTCCAGGCAAGAATACTGGAGTGGGTAGCCATTTCTTCTCCAGCGGATCTTCCCGATCCAGGGATTAAACCCAGGTCTCCTGCACTGCAGGCAGACTCTTTGCTGTCTGAGCTACCAGGGAGATCCAACTATATCTATAATTACATTCCTATCTGTGTCTATATCATAATTAAAAATGATAAATGCAAAAAAATATAGCATACTATGAGACCATACAGCAGGGAGGTTCATTTAACCCAGGTTCATTTAACCCAGGGAGTTGGGGGTGGAAGTGGGGTGTCTGGGGAAGCAGATGTCCCTGGAGAGCATCTGCCCCTGAAGCAACAGCAGCTAGCAGCCTGGAGAAGTTCTGTCATCCCTAGGCTTCTCCCCAGGGATCCAGGATAAGGTGTGATTCCCCTGCTCACCCCTCTCCAACACACACACTGACTTCAGAGTCCATCTGATATCTGAGGCGGTCCTTCTTTGCCGAAAAGCCAGCGCCTCCTCCCTGTACTTGAGCTGAACTGCTCAGTCTTAAAAAGCCTCCTCCTCATTCAGCCTCACTCCCTTTCTCCCACCTCTTGCAAATACCGTCATTATATTCAAAAGAAACCAAAACAGCTCAGTGGCAATGCTGAGGCTTGATCTCAGAGGGGAAGCTCACCGAGGTGGGCTCCAGGGGAGGCGTGGAGCTGCGTTCTCCAGAAACCCTGTTGCCTGGAGATGGGGTGGGGAGGACTCTGGTGACCAGTGATGGCAGAGGGGCTTGCCTGAGAGGGGTCGGGAAAGCCTCCCATTAGAGAATAAACGGTGTGGGTCTAGCTCAGCCTTGTATTGCTGTGTGTCCCCAAGCGACCCTCTACCCTCTCTGGGTCTCTGTCTCACATTTATACAATGATAGGATGAGCGCTAAGGGTCACTCCAGCTCAGATTTCTGGTAACCTTATGTGACTTTCCAAGAAGGAGAGGGTAGAAATGTAAGGATCGGGGAGGGAGGTGAGAGAATAGCTACAGTTTCCACTGTGTGGATGTAGCCAGTATTTCCCTTGTTTTGTATTGAAGGAAATCAAGGGCTTATACAGCCAGCATGGAAATTAGAAATAATTGTAACTGTGCTACCGGGAAGAAGCCCTGGGCTGACACCCAGACCCTGGCACTTATCAGCTGAGAAACAGCGCACGCCTCCTCTCCGAGCCTCAGTTTCCCCATGAACAGATCACGGATAACAACCCCTAACTCTTGGGTTATATGAGGATGGCAGGAGGGAAGAGAAGCGCCACGAAGGGAGGGTCTCAGTCATGCTCGCTGCAGTCCAGTGCCTGGAACACGGCACAGGTACCCACCCGGATTTTTAGTGGACAGCTGAATGAACGAGCGAGTGAATGGGCGTGAACGTAGGTAAAGCACTTCACAGATACACTCACTTTATTTCTGCGATTCTCACTAAGAGAAGCCTGCCTTTCAGGCGGAAACCCTGAAAGTTACTCAAGCTGGTAAAACTAGCATTCTTAACCCAACCTGTGAATCTTTTCTCAGTCTAGAGAAGCATATGGGCCATCTTCGAATCATGTTTTTAAACGCATAAGATCAAATGCAAAAACCATAACATAAGAGGCCATTTATCACAACATTTTTTAAAAAAGCTAACAGGCATATAATAATATATATGCTTCTTTACTGACACATTAAATACAAAGATCTAGTAAAAGATGTAATAACAACTGCAAATGGGAAGCAATGAAGAGAATAACTATATTTTAAGACCTTGGGAACAAATGAAACAACAAACGAAGGATGATATAAAACTACGTGATTTCTATTGGCAAAAAAGTCACAGGTGCTATTAACACACTCATGTCTGCAATAGAAGAAAATGCCAAATTTCAGTAAGAAGTCAGTGAGAGCAAAAATCTATTATTAGGGAATTTCAAACCAGCAAAGACTCCAGGTTGAGAGCCTCAGTCTGGACTTTGAGAGAGAAAGCTTCTGAGTATCTGTCCATCTGTGAATATAACCAAAAGCTTGGGTGCAGATAAGAAGAGATAGGAAATTAGGATTCAGCTATGATCACACCAAAATCATCCCTTCCTGGAAGGGCATATGTGGTGTGGGGAGAAGTGGACAGACGCTGGTTTTAGAAAAAGAAAATTTTAAACTCTTAAGGGTCTGTGCTCACCAACCCCCCACAAACCTCCCTTTCTGAAGTTTGGTTTTCTTTTCTGTAAATGCATCATCTTGATGTTGGGTGGTTGGACGACATCTCAACTCAATGGACGTGAGCTTGAGCAAACTCTGGGAGACAGTGAAAGAGGAAGAAGCCTGGCGTGATACAGTCCATGGGATCACAAAGAGTTGGACGTGACTTAGCGACTGACCAGAGACAACAATGTTCCCTCACTGCCTGGGGGATTGGGTGAAATGAACCAGGCAATGTACTCTGCACGGAGATGCAAGCGCTGCCCCTCAATGCCCCCTTCTGTACTTCCCGGGGTGAGACAAGAATTTTGCAGTCACTCACGCTTAGAGCTGCTGAACGTACCATAGCAGGGTGCGCGGTCCCATCCCTGAGCACCCACTAGGCACCAGGCCATCTGCTAGATATTCAGCCCTCAGAGGTGCCCAGATAAAGCCCCGCCCTCAAGCTCATAGCTGCGGCAAGAGGCAGCAGGATTTATAAAGCTGGTTGAATGCCGACAGCATAGATGCATAAAACTGCATGAGATCCCCCAGAGGGATTCAAGCAAAGGGTTCTTCCTGGGCTGCTTGGGGAAGGATTCTTGGAGGAGGCGGCAATATGCTGACTCTTGAAGGAAGAGGGGGAGACAAGGATGGGTGAGGGGGAAGAAAGGCAGAAGAAATGAGAAGGTAGACAGGTGTCAGAGAACAGAATAATCAGAGCAGCTAAAATATGGAGGAGAGAAGCGTTGGGGAAATGGGCAGCGAACCCATTGGTAAAGGTGGGGGGTGGGTAGGATGAGAGGAGTCGGCGCTCAGCGGGCTGCGCTGTGTGTGTCATGCTGTTCTTTAGTTGCTAATTTGTGTCTGGCACTTTTGGGGACCCCATGAACTGTAGCCATTACTTTGCCAACAAAGGTCCGTCTAGACAAGGCTCTGGTTTTTCCAGTAGTCATGTATGGATGTGACAGCTGGACTATAAAGAAAGCTGAGCACCAAAGAATTGATGCTTTTGAACTGTGCTATTGGAGAAGACTTTTGAAAGTCCCTTGGACTGCAAGGAGATCCAACCAGTCCATCCTAGGGGAGATCAGTCCTGAGTGTTCATTGGAAGGACTGATGTTGAAGCTGAAACTCCAATACTTTGGCCACCTAATGAGAAGAGCTGACTCATTTGCAAAGACCTTGATGCTGGGAAAGATTGAAGGTGGGAGGAAAAGGGGACAACAGAGGATGAGATGGCTGGATGGCATCACCAACTCAATGGACATGAGTTTGGGTAAACTCTGGGAGTTGGTGATGGACAGGGAGGCCTGGCGTGCTGGAGTTCATGAGGTCACAAAGAGTCGGACATGACTGAGTGACTGAATTGAACTGGACTGTACCCCACCATGCTCCTCTGTCCATGGAATTTCCCAGGCAAGAATACTGGAGTGGGTTGCCATTTCCTTCTCCAAGGTATCATTCCCACCTAGGGACTGAACCTGAATCTCTTGCATCAGCAGGCAGATACTTTACTACTGAGCCACAAGGGAAGTCCATGTGTACATTACAGACCATTTCAAATTTAATCCCATAAGGTAAACTGAAGAAAGTAGGGAAAACCGCTATACCATTCAGGTATGACCTAAATAAAACCCCTTATGATTATACAGTGGAAGTGAGAAATAGATTTAAGGGCCTCGATCTGATAGATAGAGTGCCTAATGAACTATGGACTGAAGTTCGTGACACTGTACAGGAGACAGGGATCAAGACCATCCCCATGGAAAAGAAATGCAAAACAGCAAAATGGCTCTCTGGGGAGGACTTACAAATAGCTGTGAAAAGAAGACAGATGAAAAGCAAAGGAGAAAAGGAAGATATAAGCATCTGAATGCAGAGTTCCAAAGAATAGCAAGAAGAGATAAGAAAGCCTTCTTCAGTGATCAATGCAAAGAAAGAGAGGAAAACAACAGAATGGGAAAGACTAGAGATCTCTTCAAGAAAATTAGAGATACCAAGGGAATATTTCATGCAAAGATGGGCTCGATAAAGGACAGAAATGGTATGGACTTAACAGAAGCAGAAGATATAAAGATGAGGTGGCAAGAATACACGGAAGAACTGTACAAAAAAGATCTTCACGACCCAGATAATCATGATGATGTGATCACTCATCTAGAGCCAGACATCTTGGAGTGTGAAGTCAAGTGGGCCTTAGGAAGCATCACTATGAACAAAGCTAGTGGAGGCGATGGAATTCCAGTGGAGCTGTTTCAAATCCTGAAAGATGATGCTGTGAAAGTGCTGCACTTAATATGCCAGCAAATTTGGAAAACACAGCAGTGGCCACAGGAATGGAAAAGGTCAGTTTTCATTCCAATCCCAAAGAAAGGCAATGCCAAAGAATGCTCAAACTACCCCACAATTGCACTCATCTAACATGCTAGTAAAGTAATGCTCAAAATTCTCCAAGCCAGGCTTCAGCAATATGTGAACCGTGAACT
>SJYC01139278.1:0-12250 GCA_006408675.1 Madoqua kirkii
CGTTCTGTTCTTTTCCTCTCTTTCTTTGCATTATCTGAAGAAAGCTTTCTTATCTCTTCTTGCTATTCTTTGGAACTCTGCATTCAGATGCTTATGTCTTTCCTTTTCTCCTTTGCTTTTCACCTCTCTTTTCACAGCTATTTGTAAGGCCTCCCCAGACAACCATTTTGCTTTTTTGCATTTCTTTTCCATGGGGATGGTCTTGATCCCTGTCTCCTGTACAATGTCACGAACCTCATTCCATAGTTCATCAGGCACTCTATCAGATCTAGCCCCTTAAATCTTTTTCTCACTTCCACTGTATAATCATAAGGGATTTGATTTAGGTCATACCTGAATGGTCTAGCGGTTTTCCCTACTTTCTTCAATTTCAATCTGAATTTGGCAATAAGGAGCTCATGATCTGATCCACAGTCAGCTCCCCTTCTTGTTTTTGTTGACTGTATAGAGCTTCTCCACCTTTGGCTACAAAGAATATAATCAATCTGATTTCAGTGTTGGCCATCTGGTGATGTCCATGTGTAGAGTCTTCTCTTGTGTTGTTGGAAGAGAGTGTTTGCTATGACCAGTGCATTTTCTTGGCAAAACTCTACTAGTCTTTGCCCTGCTTCATTCTGTATTCCAAGGCCAAATTTGCCTGTTACTCCAGGTGTTTCTTGATTTCCTACTTTTGCATCCAGTCCCCTATAGTGAAAAGGCCATCTTTTTTGGGTGTTAGTTCTAAAAGGTCTTGTAGGTCTTCATAGAACCATTCAGCTTCAGCTTCTTCATTGTTACTGGTTGGGGCATAGACTTGGATAACTGTGATATTGAATGGTTTGCCTTGGAAACGAACAAAGATCATTCTGTCATTTTTGAGACTGCATCCAAGTACTGCATTTTGGACTCTTTTGTTGACCATGATGGCTACTCCATTTCTTCTGAGGGATTCTTGCCCACAGTAGCAGATATAATGGCCATCTGAGTTAAATTCACCCATTCCAGTCCATTTTAGTTTGCTGATTCCTAGAATGTTGGCGTTCACTCTTGCCATCTCCTGTTTGACCACTTCCAACTTGCCTTGATTCATGGACCTGACATTCCAGGTTCCTATGCAATATTGCTCTTTATAGCATCAGACCTTGCTCTATCACCAGTCACATCCACAGCTGGGTATTGTTTTCATTTTGGCTCCATCCCTTCATTCTTTCTAGAGTTATGATCTCCAATAGCATATTGGGCATCTACTGACCTGGGGAGTTCCTCTTTCAATATCCTATCATTTTGCCTTTTCATTCTGTTCATGGGGTTCTCAAGGCAAGAATACTGAAGTGGTTTGCCATTCCCTTCTCCAGTGGACCACATTCTTTTAGACCTCTCCACCATGACCCGCCCGTCTTGGGTTGCCCTGCGGGCATGGCTTAGTTTCATTGAGTTAGACAAGGCTATGGTCCTAGTGTGATTAGATTGACTAGTTTTCTGTGAGTATGGTTTCAGTGTGTCTGCCCTCTGATGCCCTCTTGCAACAAGGAGCAGTGGCTGTGCAGGCACAGTACATTACTGGGCCCAAAAAGGTAATTCAAAAACTTTATACAAAAAGTGAAGAATGGGTTTCACACAAGGATTGGGAATTATAATAGCTTCAGACTTCTCAAACTAACTCTGGAAACCAGAAAAGAAAAGTAGAATTGCGTTAGAAATTCCACACCGGATTCTCACACCCAGTCGAGCTATCCAAATAAGTATTACAAGACAACATCAGACATGCAAGGTCTCAGAAAAGTTGCCTTCCATTTGCTCTTCTCAGTAAGTTACTAGAATCTGTGTTTATCAAAGGGTGAAAGCAAAGTAGGAGGCAGATCTGGGGTTCATGAAACTAGGAATCCTTGATGAGAGAAGTACAGAGAGAAAGAAAAGTTAAAAAAAAAACAAACAGTAAGCTGGATGTAAAGAACACTGATTTCCTGATTTCACTTTTATTTATAATTGAAAACAAAACAAACGCAAATTCATAGATCTAGAGAGCAGATCAGTAGTTACCAGAAGGGAAGGGGGTTGAGGGTAGGGAAAAATGGGTGAAGGGGGTCAACCATGGTAACAGCTGGTAACAGACTTGGGGTGGTGATCTCTCTACTGCTGTGTCTCCAGATGTTGAGCTGTAGCACTGCACACCTGAAACTTCTATAATTTCTCTTAAAAAGGGAAAAGTAGATGTAAAATAAGGCAATGAGATCACAGAACATGATACAGTTGAACAATGGTGCTATTGCTGCAGTTTTAATATTGTTAAAGTTGAATATTGTTATAACCCAATATTATGATGTAGCTTTGGGGAAGTTGATGCATGAGAGGTGTGGTGTATATGTGTGAGTGTGTGCATGTGCATGCACACGAGGGCTCGCGTGGATGGAGGAGAGATGGAGGAACATAAAGGAGATTTTCACCTCCTCCGTAGATGCTAACTAAAACTGTAAAATCAAGAGACTTCTCAAAGTATACGTAGGCATATGGAAGGAAAAACCAACAGTAATTAAAGTGAATGAAAGCAATTGCCTTCAATGAATCAAGAGACTGCTTTTTTGTTTTTGATGTGGTTGATCTCGTGCAACTATTTGTCTTTTTGTGCTTATGAATTTGATGAGGGAAATTCAAAGCAGGAGATGTCCATGTTATTAGAATGAATAGTGAGCAAAGTAATCATAGGAAATATACCTAGTATCTAGTTAGTCCTTAATACAGACCTAGAAAAGTTCCCAGAAAGTTATTAAAACAAGAAGGGCAGTATCAATACCTGTAAAGTGTGTGGAGCATGGCAGGCACTTGGTTTAACACATGCACATACTCTGGAAGGTGAAAAATAATATAAAATGCTCACAAATGTCTTTATCTCAGCACAAACTATTCATAATTACTTCACAAAACCTGACTGCTACATTTTGATTGAACAAAAAATTCAAAAATTACTAATAACTGATTGCTAGTCAGGGTGTTTAAAATATTTACTGAGAAAGATGAGTTTTTGAATTTCTCCGCAACGTTGAATATGTTCTTTCTATGAATAATTCGCTAATAACTGAATGTTGTGGTGGCCAAGTCTTGATCTACATGGAATCCATGTTGGCAGCCAACATAACAGAGAAGCCACACATATATCTGTGAAAATTGCTTATAGAAAATAGGTATGTTAAGAGGAAGTATCAAATTATAGAAGTCTGGTAACTTTATTTGGTGTCTATCACAAAAGTTTTTTACAATCTCTTAAAACCTAGGTAATCAAGTCTTCCATTTTTTGACACTCTTGGCAGCACCTAGTATACGGTGGGTGCTCAGTAAATATCTTTTAAATAAATGACTAAATAAAATTTGATTGAATGCAATTTTGGAAGATATTTTGAGACGTCTAGAATCACAAAGCAAATCAGTGAGAAAAAGGATCTATTTTGTATTTAAAAAGCTTAACTCAGGGATTCTCTCATCCTCATTCCAGTCTCTTGAAGTTCCACTATCACAGAATTTCTTTTTGTACCAAAATTAGGCCCTAGTTTCCATGTAAGATCATTTCCTTTTACCTACCCAGCCATGTTTGGATAGGAAATCTCTCCTAGCAGAACGGATCACACACAATCCTGAAGCCTGGGAAGGTTAGGGGCATGCTATACCTGGGAAAATTCAACTCAGGCCTGTGCTGAGATTTTTACAAATTTTTTGAACCTGGTGAGGAGTCAAGCACAGAGCCAGAGTTTCAATAACAGAAAGAGCAGGAAGTTACAAAAGCTTTGAGAATGATAAGTCAAACCAGTTTGAAAGATGTAACAGAATCCTTACTCAGACTAGGTAGTCTCCACATAGAAAGACTGCTTTGAGAGGACTTTAAGGGTTAGGGGGCTTGGCTTTGCCTTTCTGTCCAGATGTGCTGGTATTTTCCTTGGTTTGTATAGCTGCCTATTTGTAGTGAAATATATATATTTTTTACCTGCATTAAGAGAACCCATATCCTTAGTCTGTATGTGTTGGTATCTTCCTGTCAATTACGTAATCACCTTTTTGCCAACCATCCAATAAAGGTAAGGATTTTTCATGTATGTGAAGACTACTCTACCTTTTTACTCTTTCTCTGGATTTAATGCCTTTTTAAAGTGAATTATTTTCAAACCACCTAATTTTCATTGCTTCCGTCTACCTGCCACTATCATGTTCAAGCTTGTCAAAAATTTTTGGTATTTTTTTCTTAATATTTTTAACCATGATGTTCTTTTTTTTAAAAAAAATTGTAATTCCTAAGAAAAAGCATCTCTACTTTGACATTAAAGACTCATGTTCAGATTCACATTTTGCCATGTATTCTGGGTTTTCTGGTAGTTATTTTACATCTGAGCTTAAGTTTTAAATGAAGATTATGGTAAATAAGAGAATATACTACTATGCAGTTGTGAAGATTATTATGGTAATGTGACAAAGTGATGAGAAATATCCCTGAAACATAATGAGCATTCAATGAAAGTTAAATACATAGAATAAATTATCTATCAATACATGATTGTTCTTAATATCTCAAACTCACACAAAGCATTTATTCTTATATGTTTATAGCAGGATTTAATATTCAGTGATAAAAGTAAGACATGGTAATTTACCACAGGGGCAAAAAAATGCTCTTACTGAAAAATACATTTTCCATAATTCTCTTTCCTATATGATTCCAAATTAGGGTTAACTACAAAAAAAATTATGTAAGATATGAAAGATGGAAGTGAAGCAGCAGCAATGGCTGGAAGCTTAGTGCAGGACCTCAAACATAGCTGCAAGTTGCACGTGTTGTAGCTGATCTTCAGCTATACTTTGTTGATGTCCCTCACTGGATATTCTCAGCCTCTCTGAGGCCTGGGCCAGGTACGTGCAGAGCTGTGAGGTCAAGTATGCCAGCTTTACACACAGATTCCTGTGTGGTCAGTTTTAGATGCAGTGAGAGATAGCTGTGGGCAGTTTCAGTTTGTCCTGTGGGTTCCTGTTTACTCTTTCAGATTCCAATTTGCCTTTGCTTTCACCCATTTTATGCCCAGCTTTTTATCTTAAATGTGTGCCCTGATTACATTCTATGACTCTGGCTCTTCTTAAACACTGGAAATGGCTTTGTATAGATGCCATTACCAGCTTCCAGAATTCACTAAGTACTATCATAAACCCCTTATTCCTTTTCCTTCATAGTGGTCCTTCTTGCTTGAGCTGATATACCACAGGTAGCTGGCTTACTTTATCCCAAAATAGTCTTTAAAAACAAACAAACAAACAAAAGACATTTTTCATATGCAAGTTATATGTGAGGCTCAAGACCTGGTTTCATTTAACCATTCCATAGCCAGTATAGTGTGAGTTACAAAAGCATTGCTGTGTTCAACTCTCATTCACATCCATTATTCTTTTTTTCCCTTTAGATAATCACATTTTTTGAATCTCTGTTGTGTGCCAGGGACTTTGCTAAGTAACTTGCATTATCTCATTTAATCTACACAGAAATTCTATGAGGTGGGTTACTATTGCTATTGCCTATAGAAATGAGAGACTAAAAGTTCAGAGAGAGCTGAGTTGATGTTGTCTCTGTTATGGAACAGTTAGTAGCCCATTTGTAAACAACCAACACATCAATTTATAGAAAAATTATAAATGTTGTGTACAAAGTGAGAAGACTTACCAAATTTCAGACAAAGCAAATATCACAGTGAGTTGTAAAACTATTTTGTCAAAAGTCACCCATGGAGATAGAAGCTGGTACAGCCAAGAGTCCGAGTCTTGGGATGAATCCTGAATCAATACTCTATCCTACCTCATGTTTAAGCATCACACTCTGTGAGTCAGCTTTCTATTTTCTAAATAAGCCTGCTACAAGTGTGGTTGGGATTACACTGAATATATTGATCCACTATGGGAAAATGGACATCTTAAAAATACAGATTTTTTCACTCTATACATCTGTTTTATTTTCCCATCTATTTCCATCTCCTTTATTTCTCTCAACTTTTTTAGAATTACACATTTTTACAATTTATTCTAAGTATTTTATTCTTATATGAATTACACTTCCAAATCCAAGGAATCTGGTAATTTGAATAATGCAATAAAATGCATGATGACAGAACTGGACTAGAAAAGAGCTACTTATTAACGGTGAAATTTTTCAAGTTAGGTAGCTCCTTTACACCTTGTTATGGTAATGTAAACATATTTTCCAAAATACAGATGAATGTACATTCTTGTGCTCTGAGTAAATGTACTAGAATATACCTTTGAATATACCTTTAGATAGTACTCAAAATTTTAGTTCAGTTGTCTGACTCTTTGTGACCCCATGGACTGCAGCACAACAGGCTTCTCTGTCCTCCACCAACACCCAGAGCTTGCTCAAGCTCATGCCCATCGAGTTGGTGATGTCATCCAACCATCTCATCCTCTGCTGTCCCCTTCTCTTCCTGCCTTCAGTCTTTCCCAACATCAGGGCCTTTTCCAATGAGGCAGTTCTTTGCATCACGTGGCCACAGTATTGGAGCTTCAGCATCAGTACTAACTCAAAATTTAGAACATCTTATTTCTTAGTGAGTTGCTAGATTCTGGTGTTAGATGGCAGACCAAAAATTACCAAATACTAAGGGGAACAATGAGAAAATTTGTGCCATAGGCCATTCAACTAAGATTGTCAATGCACAATCTAAATGGACTCTCAGATGGCCTAAATGGATTCTCAGATCAAAGTGGGTAAAAATTTGAACAATGGGAATATAGAGTGTGTTACTCTCTCAAAAATCCATGGACATTTATGGAGGATGTTGTGGGGCTTAATATAAATCAAGTGATTGCAGATGACATTGGAGATCTAGTGACAGTTCTAGTACTGTGACAATAAGAAAGGGGGCGGTAACTTTCATCATGAGTTAGTATTTTCTCCATCCAGCATAAAAATGAGTAAGTAATAGAAGGTATTTCTCAGAGTGAATTGACAACAACATATACTTGCTTTCCAGTGTCAAACTGGAAACTACAGAATAATGATGAACTGATTATAATTTTAGAATTAAGAATTCAGCAATAAAGAAGCCTCTTGATGAAGGTGAAAGAGGAAAGTGAAAAAAAGCTGGCTTAAAACTCAACATTCAAAAAATGAAGATCATGGCATCCAGTTCCATCACTTCATGACAAATAGATGAGGAAACAATGGAAACAGTGACAGGTTTTATTTTCTTGGGCTCCAAAACCACTTGGGCTCCAAATCAGACAGTGACTGCAGCAATGAAATTAAAAGACGCTTACTCCTTGGAAGAAATGCTATGACAAACCTAGACAGCGTATTAAAAAGCAGAGACATCACCTTGCCAACAAAGGTCCAGATGGTCAAAGCTATGGTTTTTCCAGTAGTCATGTATGAATGTAACAGTTGGACCATAAAGAAGACTGAGTGCTGAAGAACTGATGCTTTTGAACTGTGGTGTTGGAGAAGACTCTTGAGAGTCCCTTGGACTGCAAGCAGATCAATCCTAAAGGAAATCAGTCCTGAATATTCATTGGAAGGACTGATGCTGAAGTGAAACTCCAATAATTAGGCTACCTGATGCGAAGAACTGACTCATTGGAAAAGACCTTGATGCTGGGAAAGATTGAAGGCAGGAGGAGAAGGGGACAACAGAGGATGAGACAGTTGGATGGCATCACCAACTCAATGGACATAAACTTGAGCCAACTCTGGGAGATGGTGAAGGACAGGGAAGCCTGATGTGCTACAGTCCATGGGGTCACAGAGTTGGACACAACTGAGCAGCTGAACAACAACAAATAAAGAAGCAGATACTCTTTGTGTTGGTCCTACTTATAAAGTTTTGATGGCAGGCAGGGCTATTCAGGGCTCTCAAAGTGTGATACATAAAATTATTTATAGTAATTTTATATACCCAGTCCTTCCCTGCATGGATATTCTGCCATGGTCTCATCAAGGGTGTTGTATTATTGTTGTTGTTGTTACTGGACTTTAGGCTCAGCTACAGGTCTTTCTTAGTCAATGGCAGGTGGGGTAAGAAGTAACAAAATGCCAGTTCCAAGAATAGGTGGTGAGAGCCTCAAGCGTTTCCACTATTCTCTCTGAAGCTCCACCACTATCATAATAAAAGCCTCTGTGGGTAGCTATTATTCCTTCAGCCAGAGTCCTGAAATGATCACATGTGGAGTAGACCCGAACAGTGAATCAGGGTTAGCTGGACCTACCGCTTAAATGCAGGAGCCGCCGGGCTATGCCCAACCTCACATCTGAGAATAAACTGTTCTCTTGTTTAAAGCTCCCGAGTTGAGGTTGTTTCTCAGCAGCCACGTTGTACTAATAATTAACTGATACAAACTTGGTACTGAAGTGGAGTGCAGATGTGAGTAAAACATGAAATACCTGCCACTGAATTTAGAACTGAGTAGTGAGTGAAAACTGAGAAAATAGTAAGGAAGTTGAAAAATATCTGACAGAGCTCTCATCAAGATAGTGGAATAGAAGGACCTGGAACTCACCTCCTCCTACAAATACATCAAAAATACATGTATACAATGGAATATTACTCAGCTAAAGAATAGAAATAAATAATGCCATTTGCAGCAACATCAATTCAGTTCAGTCGTTCAGTCGTGTCCGACTCTTTGCGACCCCATGAATTGTAGCACACCAGGCCTCCCTGTCCATTACCAACTCCCAGAGTTCACTCAGACTCGCGTCCATTGAGTCAGTGATGCCATCCAGACATCTCATCCTCTGTTGTCCCCTTCTCCTCCTGCCCCCAATCCCTCCCAGCATCAAAGTCTTTTCCAATGAGTTAACTCTTCGCATGAGGTGGCCAAAGTACTGAAGTTTCAGCTTTAGCATCATTCCTTGCATCTTTTAATCTCATGGCTATAGATGGATCTAAAGATTGCCATACTGGGTATAGTAAGAAAAAGAAATACCATGTGTTATCCTTAAAATGCAGAATCTAGAAAGAAATGATATGGATGAATTTATTTACCATTAGATTCACAGACTTAGAGAATGAATTTATGGTTACCAGTGGGGGAAGGATGTGGGAAGGGATAGTTAGGGAGTTTGGGATGGACATGTACACGCTGCTGTATTTAAAGTGGATAACCAAGAAGCGTCCATTATACAGCACAGGAAAGTCTGCTCAGTTTTATATGGAAACCTGTATAGGAGGGGAGTTTAGGGGAGAAAGAACACATGTATATGTCTGACTGAGTCCCTTTGCTGTCCACCTGAAACTATCACAACATGGTTAATCAGCTATCCTCCAATATAAAATAAAGGTAAACGTTTCAGCTAATTAACTTAAAAATACACCTATAAATGAAACAATTCTCACTGAACACCTCCTGAACACTAGCAGAAAACCTCAAACACCTGAAAGGACAAGAAAGATCTCCATGTAACCAGGGAGGGTGAAATGGTGGGGGGTGGGCGGGGGGTAGGGGAAGCAAGCAGGACAGGACTTGCACCCACGGGAGGGAACTGGAAAAAGAGGGAAGCTCCCTAAATTCTGAGACGCCCCCTCACCAGGAGAGAGATCAGTTGGGACAGAAAGTCAGCTTCAGAGGCTCCAGAGAATGCAATAATTGGTTTGTGGCAGAGACACCTACAGATGGTCTATGCCCTTGCACTCATTCCCCAGCTTGAAATTTGTGTCCACTATTACAGGTGGTAGCTGGGTATTGAAACTCGGGGTTTAGAAGACAGACCCAGGGAGAGAACTGGTGTTAGCTGCATGAAGACAGCCTGAAGGGGCTGGAGAGTGGTACTACACAATCAGGAGTACTTGTGGAGGAAGCCTGGGCTGCCATAGAAATGAGGCGCTGTTGTCAAGTGGCGCATGAAGGACAGGGAAGCCATCGCAGCCTCTCTCTCCATTCAACAGCTCCCCCTTCTCCTTGGTGCTGTCCAGGGACAAACACTAGTGGGTTACCCACTTGCAGAGGCAGGGCTGAGGACACAGCTAAGCCTCAGGATCTGCACGACTTGGGAAGCAGGGCTGAATTCTCTCCCCATGGCTGTATAAGCCATGGACTTACACCTTTGCCACGGGCTGTGTGAGTTCAGTGTCTGTGGGACACTTGAGCCGTGGGTGCTCCAACAGCTGGCATGGGTCTGCCCTTAGCAGCTGTGGGCTTTATTGGTGTGTATATGCAGGGGCAGGGCCAGGCCAGGGCCTGCGCTGCTTCACAGCTCCCACAACGGGTCCAGGTGCATGGTTACTGTACTCCTAGAACCTGATTTCAATGAATCTGCTTTGGTGGCCTTATGGAAACAGTGCCTGAGGAGCATCAGAGCTGATTACTGGCATTCCCACAGTTGAGGCAGAGCTGAGGGCAGTGCCAGCAACAGTGTGCTCCGTGAGCTCCCACAGCGGGTGACAGGTGACTCAGTATACTCACCAGTGAACAGCTCCGGCAGAGGAATACTCACTAGCCCCTCTCCCGGTGGGAGCACTCCAGTCCTGGCTACCTCACAATACAGCTCAGAATCAGACCAGGGGCTTATACTCCAGCAACTAGGGAGCAGACCCTGCCCTTGACACGGCAGTGACAGTCACAGAGCAAAGAGGAGATGCCCCTGGCTCTGGTCACCACAACACTTACACCTCCTATCAAGGGGATAATGGGCAGCATACAATGAGGAAAGAGGTGACAGGCATCCATACCAAAAACAGCCCTTGCACCCTGAACTATTAAACCCATACAGGTTACAGAGGAATGTTGCCACATAAAAACAGCCCTCCAAGACAACAGTAGAGTTCTCTCCTAAACTCACAGAGCAAGAAAAATATAAAAGTAGAGGTAAGTATGGAGAAGGCAATGGCACCCCACTCCAGTACTCTTGCCTGGAAAATCCCGTGGATGGAGGAGCCTGGTGGGCTGCCATCCATGGGATTGCTAAGAGTCGGACATGACTGAGCTATTTTACTTTCACTTTTCACTTTCATGCATTGGAGAAGGAAATGGCAACCCACTCCAGTGTTCTTGCCTGGAGAATCCCAGGGATGGGGGAGCCTAGTGGGCTACCATCTATGGGGTCGCACAGAATCAGACACTACTGAAACGACTTAGCAACAGCAGCAGAGGTAAGTAAGTAACTGAAGTCACTCAGTTATGTCTGAGTCTGTGCAACCCCATGGACTGTAGCCCACCAGGCTGCTCTGTCCATGGGATTCTCCAGACAAGAGTACTGGAGTGGGTTGCCAGTTCCTTCTCCAGGGGATCTTTCCGACTCAGGGATCGAACCCTCATTGCAGGCAGACACTTTAGCCTCTGAGCCACCAGGGAAGCCCTGGAGTAGAGGAACTATTCCCAATTAAAAGATCAAGAGAATTGCCCTGAAAGAATAAACAATGAAATAGAACTCTCCAGACAGACTGAAGAGATAATGAAAATACTGAAGCAATTAGGAATTGAATGAATGTAGAGTACCATAAAAAGGAACTAGAAACTATAGGGAGAAGCCAAGAAAAATGATAAAATTCATTTGCAGAGAGGAAAGCTGGACGAAAGGCAAATAACAGTAGAATAAATAATGCAGAAGAAAGAATAAATGATCTGAAAGATAGAATAATGTAAATCAACCAATTAGAACAGCAAACAAAAAGCAAATTTAAACAATAGTAAAATAAATATAAGGGACCTATGGAATAATTAAAGCATGCCAATCTGTGCATAATAGGGATCCCAGAAGGAGAAGAAAGGGAAATGGGTTTTAAAATGTATTTAAAGAAATTATGATTGAAAACTTCCTAAACCTGAGGAAGGAAACAGATATACAGGAACAGGAAGCACAGAGGGTCCCAAATAAGAAAAACCCAAACAGACCTACACCAAGATATTATTAAAGTGTCAAAAGTTAAAGAGATGATTCTAAAGACAGTGAGACAAAAAGAGTTAATTGCAAAGGAATTTCCCCTAAGGCTATTAGCTGATTTCTCCACAGAAATGTTACAGGCCGAAGGGGGATAACAAGATATATTCAAAGTCCTGAAAGGGAAAATTATGCAACCTAGGACTCTGCCCATCGAGATTATCATCTATAAGAGGAGAGAGAACAATTTCTCAGGCAAGCAAAACTAAAAGAATTCAGCAATTCTAAACCTATCCTGAAGGAAATTTGAAAGATCTTCTCTAGAAAATAACAATGAATAGGAAAGAGAAAATCACAATTGGCAAGTAAATGACTTAAATAGGCCAGTATACAGACCAAAAAAAAAAAAAAAAAAAA
>SJYC01139279.1:0-24938 GCA_006408675.1 Madoqua kirkii
AAAAAAAAAAAAAAAAAAAAAAAAAAAAAGAATCTAAAACTTCCTGTGAAAGTGATAATTACAATGAACAGCAAAGGGATGAAATGGATGAAATGCCAATGGAAAACAACACTATATAAAATCTATGGGGTGCAGCAAAAACAGTTCTTAGAAGTAAATAGTGATATAGGCCTTCTTTAAGAAGCAAGAAAAACACCCTCAAAAACCCTGAATCCACCACATAAAAGAACAAGAAAAAAGGAAAACCAAAAAAGCCTAAATTCAGCAGGAGAAAGGGTATAATAAAGGTTATACAGGAAATAAAATAAAATATAAAAAAATAATCAATAAAACCAAGAGTTGGTTCTTTGAAACAAAACTGACTTCTAGCCAGGCTCACCAAGAATAAAAAAAACAGAAGACCTAAACAAGTAAAATAAGAAATGCAAGAGGAGAAACCACAACTAATACTGCAGAAATTTAAAAAAAAATCCATAAGAGAATACAATAAACAGTTATATGCCAAAAAATTTAATAATCTAAATGGACAACTTCCTACAAACATAGAGCCTACCAAAACCTAATCAAAAAGAAATAGATAACTTGAAAAGACTGATCACTAGAAATGAAGTAGAATTTCTAATTTAAAAAAAGAAAGAAAGAAAAACCCCCTACAAATAAAAGCCCAGGACCAAATAACGTCACTGGAGAATTCTACTAAACCATACAAAGAAAAATTTATACGAATCCTTATCAACTCTTCCAAAAGACTAGAGAGGAAGGAACACTCCCAAAGACATTCTATGAAGCCACCATTACCCTGATATCAAAACCAGACAAAGACACTGCCAAAAAGAAAATTACAGGCCAACGTGTTGATGAATATACATACAAAAATATTAGTAAAACAAATCCAACAACATATAAAGAAGATCAGATGACCAAGTCAGATTCATCCCAGGGTCACAAGAATGGCTCAACATATGCAAAAGTCAATGTAATACAGCACATCAACAAAAAACAAGACAAAAACCACACGATCATCTCAATAGATGCAGAGAAAATTATTTATGACAGACCCATAGCCAATATAATACTCAATGGTGAAAACCTGAAAGCCTTCCCACTAAAATCTGAAACAAGAAAAGGACACCCTCTCTCACCACTTTTCTTCAATATAGTATTGGAAATCCTAGCCACAGCAATGGAGAAGGCAATGGCACCCCACTCCAGTACTCGTGTCTGGAAAATCCCATGGACGCAGGAGCCTGGTGGGCTGCAGTCCATGGGGTCACTAAGAATCTGACACGACTGAGCAACTTCACTTTCACTCTTTCATGCATTGGAGAAGGAAATGGCAACCCACTCCAGTATTCTTGCCTTGAGAATCCCAGAGATGGGGGAGCCTGTCTATGGGGTTGCACAGAGTCAGACACCACTGACGCGACTTAGTAGCAGCAGTAGCAACAGCAATCAGACAAGAAGTAAAAAAGTATTCAGATTGGTAGGGAAGAGGTAAAATTCTCATTACACACAGATGACATATTATATATATATATACACACACACAGAAATATATATATATACACATATATATATCCCTGAAGATTCCACATGCAAAACTACTAGATCTGATAAATAAATTCAGCAAAGTCAGGGTACAAGATTAACATACAGAAACCCATTGTGTTCTTTACACTAAAGATTAAATGTCAGAAAAGAAATATGAACAATCCTTTTCAATACAGCATAAAAAATACTTAGGAATAATCTCAAGGAGGTGAAAGACTTATATGATGAAAATCACAATACATTAATAAATTGAAGATGACTGAACGAACTGAAGAGATATCTCATGCTCTTATTCTGGAAGAATTGTTAAAATGGCCATACTGCCCAAAGCAATCTACAGAGTCAATGTGATGCTTATCAAATTATATAAGACATTTCTCATAGAACTAGAGCAAATAACCCTAACATTTGTATGGGACTGTCAAAGACACAGAACTGTCAAAGCAATCATGTGGGAAAAGAACAAAGCAGAGGACTTAAACTTCTCAGACTACAAACAATACTACAAAGCTACAGTAATTAAAACAATAAGCTACCTGCACAGAAACAGACATATGGATCAAAGGAACAGAATAGACAACCCAAAAGTAAACCCACACTCCTATGGACAATTAATATTCAACAAAGGAGGAAAGAAAATATAATGGAGAAAAGACAGTCTCTTGAGCGAGTGGGGTTGGGAAAGTTAGATAGCTACATGTAAATCAATGAAGGACCTCACACCATACACAAACTCAGAGTGGTTTAAAAACTTTAAATATGAGACAAGACACCATAAAACTCATAGGCAAAACATTCTCTGACATAAACCCTACTAATATTTTTTTATTAGGTCAGTCTCCAAGGCAATAGAAACAAAAGCAAAAATAAACAAATGGAATCCAGTTAAACTTATAAGCTTTGGCACAAAAAAGGAAACCATAAACAAAATGAAAAGACAACCTACAGACTGGGAGAAAATATTTGTAAATGATGTGATCAACAAGGGCTTAATTTCCAAAATATACAAACAGCTCATACAATTCAATAATGAAAAAATCCAATTGAAAAATGGGCAGAAGACAAAAACAGACAATTTTCTAATGAAAACATACAGATGGCCAAGAGACACATGAAAAGATGCTCACTGCCACTAATTGTTAGAGAAATGAAAATCAAAACTACAATGAGTTATCAGCTTACAACAGTCAGAATGGCCATCATTAAAAACCCTATAAGTAATAAACACTGAAAAAGTGTGAAGAAAAGGGAACCCTCTCACACTGTAGGTGGGAATGTAAATTGGTGTAGCCACTATGGAGAATGTATTTAGGTTCTTCAAAAAACTAAAAATAGAGTTGCGATCAGTTCAGTTCAGTCGCTTAGTCGTATCCGACCCTTTGAGACCCCATGAATCGCAGCACGCCAGGCCTCCCTGTCCATTACCATCTCTTGGAGTTCACTCAGACTCATGTCCATCGAGTCCGTGATGCCATCCAGACATCTCATCCTCTGTTGTCCCCTTCTCCTCCTGCCCCCAATCCCTCCCAGCATCAGAGCCTTTTCCAGTGAGTCAACTCTTCGCATGAGGTGGCCAAAGTACTGGAGTTTCAGCTTTAGCATCATTCCTTCCAAAGAAATCCCAGGGCTGATCTCCTTCAGAATGGACTGGTTGAATCTCCTTGCAGTCCAAGGGACTCTCAAGAGTCTTCTCCAACACCACAGTTCAAAAGCATCAATTCTTCGGCGCTCAGTCTTCTTCACTGTTCAACTCTCACATCCATACATGACCAGGAAAAACCATACCCTTGACTAGATGGACCTTAGTCGGCAAAGTAATGTCTCTGCTTTTGAGTATGCTATCTAGGTTGGTCATAACTTTTCTTCCAAGGAGTAAGCGTCTTTTAGTTTCATGGCTGCAGTCACCATCAGCAGTGATTTCGGAGCCCCCCAAAATAAAGTCTGACATTGTTTTCACTGTTTCCCGATCCACTTGCCATGAAGTGATGGGACCAAATGCCATGATCTTCGTTTTCTGAATGTTGAGCTTTAAGCCAATTTTTTCACTCTTCTCTTTCACCTTCATCAAGAGGCCCTTTAGCTCCTCTTCACTTTCTGCCATAAGGGAGGTGTCATCTGCATAGCTGAGGTTATTGATATTTCTCCTGACAATCTCCAGCCTGTGTTTCTTCCAGCCCAGTGTTTCTCATGATATACTCTGCACAGAAGTTAAATAAGCAGGGTGACAATATACAGCCTTGACGTACTCCTTTTCCTATTTCGAACCAGTCTGTTGTTCCATGTCCAGTTCTAACTGTTGCTTCCTGACCTGCATACTGATTTCTCAAGAGGCAGGTCAGGTGGTCTGGGATTCCCATCTCTTTCAGAATTTTCCACAGTTACTTGTGTTTCTTCCAGTCCAGCATTTCTCATAATGTACTCTGCATATAAGTTAAATAAGCAGGGTGACAATATACAGCCTTGATGTACTCCTTTTCCTATTTGGAACCAGTCTGTTCTTCCATGTCCAGTTCTAACTGTTGCTTGCTGACCTGCATACAGGTTTCTCAAGAGGCAGGTCAGGTGGTCTGGTATTCCCATCTCTTTCATAATTTTCCACAGTTTATTGTGATCCACACAGTCAAAGGTTTTGGAATAGTCAATAAAGCAAAAATAGATGTTTTTCTGGAACACTCTTACTTTTTCCATGATCCAGCGGATGTTGGCAATTTGATCTCTGGTTCCTCTGCCTTTTCTAAAACCAGCTTGAACATCAGGAAGTTCATGGTTTACGTATTGCTGAAGCCTGGCTTGGAGAATTTTGAGCATTACTTTACTAGCATGTGAGATGAGTGTAATTGTACGGTAGTTTGAGCATTCTTTTGCATTGCCTTTCTTTGGGATTGGAATGAAAACTGACCTTTTCCAGTCCTGTGGCCACTGCTGAGTTTCCCAAATTTGCTGGCATATTGAGTGCAGCACTTTCACAGCATCATCACTGAGCAGAAATGCAAGCACAGTAAGGTCCCTGTTCATGCAGGGGTGTGCCAAGCCACAGGGACCAGGAGGACTTGGGGACTGTGAGGAGGCTGGTCCCCAGGTGCTTTCTGCTTCTCTCTGGTGGGGGCCCAGCTCCCACAGAGGCTCAGCTTCCTCCCAGGACAGACCCACGTGGGGATCTGTGGGTTGCCTCCAGGAATATGACCCCATCATTCACATGCTTCTCAACTTCAGCTCCAGGAGTTGGCAGCTGGTTGGCATTGCCCAGTACAGTGCTGAGAAGAGAGGCCAGGAGGGCAGGCACTGGACAATGGCCAAGACAGTCACTGTCACCTGCTTCTCCTTGAAGCTTGTCCCTATCTTCATCCCTGCAGGACGAGCTCCCTAGAGAAGCTGAGAGCCTGGTTCTAAGTGGGTGCCGAGGTAGGGGTGGAGTGTGGCCCTGTGTACTGAGTACAGGTGTAGGAGGCAGGTCAGGGGCAGAGCCCCTGGCAGGAAGCCGTCCGTGGCCAGAGCCAGTCAGGGGTGCACAAAGGTTGCTCTGTTCCCACCTGTACCGCCCCCCTCGAGCCCTGGATCCTGCTCTCCTGGTCCTGTCTTTCCCAGGAGTCCTGAGCTGCCTGCCTTATCAGCGCTGGCTGGGACTGAACCCCAGCACTGACAGCTCTTGTCACAGCCCATCAGGCCTCATTCTTACTGGCGAGGTGAGGACAGCTTAATTCCCTGACCCAGACACAGGGCGGCGTGCCATGTGCGGGGGTGGGGGGGGGGCCACCGACAACCCCTGTCCTTCCCTCCCTCAAAGGCGGGCGTAAGAGACAAAGCTGCCAGTGTCCCCCATGCCCGGGGCGTTCCTTCTGTCCCCCCACCTGCTCTAACTCCCCTTCCATCTCCTGCACCAAACAGCATCCCTGATTGCAGATAAACTGCCCAGGGATGAGTGATGCCGGGCGCTGAGTGAACCTGCTCAGAGGGTGGCAAGGAAAGAACGCTTTTGATAGAGCAAACTCATCCCTCCTCCTCTGATTCCAGGAAGGACTTGATGCTGGATCTTGGGTGTTCCTTTAGCCCTGCATCTTGGGCTTCTGACCTTCAAATCAGAAACCCAGGAGTCCTGGCTTCATATCAGCAGCTACAGATCAGCCGCACACCTCTCAAGGGATCCACAGCTCTTCGGGGACTGCCCGTGACGCTGTGCTCTCCCTCGAATCTACCCAGTTCCTGGCGGGGGGTGTCTGCCGTGTCCTCCACTCCCAACACAGTCTCCAGCTCCATCTTTAGTGGGTCATCCAGTTTGGGGCACGCCAGTGTATTTACCCTGTTTTGGGGGTGATCCCTGAGCTACACTGCAGTCTCCTCACACCCCCTCCTGGGGGACTAATGGCTCAGTCACTGCCTGGCAACTCCCAGAAACAGCTTGACTCCAGTCTTTCTGGAAATAAGGAGTCAACTTCCTTTCCTAAGTCTCCCCTAAACTGTACTAAGTTTGCAAGTGTGCAGGGCCAGGCTGGGCATTGCTGGCGAGCAGTGTAGCTGAAGGTGGAGACCTCTCCCAGTCCTGTGCTATAGAAAGGAGAGCACAGTCAGAGCTATTCTTCATCCCCTGGAACTCTGGGGGATGACTCCAGCGTTCTTGCCTGGGGAATCCCATGGACAGAGGAGCCTGGTGGGCTACCATCCATGGGGTCGCAAAGAGTTGGACACGCAGCGACTTAGCACGCATGCATGCAACTAAGTTAACTCATGCAAGAGGCTCTATGCAGGCAACAGGCGTTGGTGTTGCGGGTACTCAGGCTCTGGGAGCTCCATGGAGGAGGGACAGAGACAAAGATCAGCCCTGGGTATGTGACCACAGGCCCTCTGCCTACTCACTCTCTTTCTCTGGCTTTCTTCTCTAGGCCGGTGAAGTAGAAGGACAGGGGAAAATCTGGTTTATGAGTCCAGAAGGAAAAAAACAAGGGGAACTTCTGGAAAATTCTGTAACTTTAGACAGGAAAACGGCCAGACTTCTCCAACTGGGCCAGAATGAACTGGCAGCCATTCAGGCCTGGCTATATGAGGTATATTTGTGTGTGTGTGTGTGTGTGTGTGTGTGTGTGTGTGTAGCTCAGGCCACATCCAGGGGAACCCATGGCTCTCTCCCTCTGTTTGTCCTTCTGCCCTCCATCTCTCTCCCTCCCTGTTCTCCCATCTCCTCCCCCGACCAGTGAGCGTGGGAAGCTCAGGAGGTAGGGCCCCTTGAGTGCAAGCGTGCAGGGCCAGGCTGGGCATGGCTTGCGAGGAGTGTAGCTGAAGGCGGAGGCCCCTCCCAGCCCTGCGGTTCCTGGTTCCGAAGGGAAGGTTCTCTCCTCTGACTTTCAGACCTTGTGCTTCCTGTAGGAAGCAGTCACCACCTGCCCCTTAGAATCAAGCGGGTTTGACCCCCACCCCCGCCCTCCCACTGCCTCACTCCCGCTCCAGGGAGGGTGTGCGGACAGGTAATGATGTGCCCACAACTGGGACACGGGCTGGAGGAGTAGGACCAGGAGCCCAGAGCAGCCCAGAGGCTCGTGTGGAGACATGGCCCAGAGCAGGGAGACGGGAAAGGGCCGATGAAGGCGAGCTGGCGTCACCATGGAAGCCGAGCTGGAGAGGAGATTGCTGCCTGCAGCCCGGGCCCGGCCCTCACCTCCTGATCCCTCTCTGACCCTGTTGCTCACATCAAAGTGAGGACCCATCCCCTCGCTCGCTCCCTGAATGGTCCAGGTCATGGCTCCTGGCTCCTTGAAGCTGCTGATGGACAGATGGTAATAGCTCCCAGAGTGTTGAGAGATGGGCTCCGGGTTAGCACAGCCCCTGCCCACAATCAGGGCTGGTGCTTGGGGCTCCCTGCCTCCCGCTCCTGCATCCACACTCGCCCCGGGACATCAGCAGGTGTTGGGGAAAGGGGGTACACGGTCTGCTCTGATGCTGGGGTTCAGGGCCCACAGATGCAGGTGGGAGGTGTAGAAGAGGCAGGAGCCTGAGGACTCTGAAACCCGTTTCAGAAAGGCTGTGGGGAGTAGTGGGGGCAGGGAAGAGAGGAGGGGCCGCGGCCTCTCACACGTGTCGCTACTTGAAGCTCATCAGTGCAGCCTCAGCTTCCAAACCTGCCATCTTTATTTCCCTCCATTATTTATCAAATCAAATTTTATCGGCCTGCTTTTACTAGTCAAAATCATACTAATCACTAATCAAACATATCACTGTGTGCTTCCGATATACAAAGAGATTGCAATTTTTTTACTACGATGCATTGGGCCAAAATAAAAGCAGCCAGCTGGTAAGCATGCTTGACATTTCAGCTGAGCTCTGCAACCACGTGGTGGGTAAAAGAATATTTCCATTAGGCTTTTATTTTAAACAGTGAAAACCTGAGCGCAGCCATGACTTATAAATGAATGAAGCATGCCTAATATGGAAGGGGTCCGGTTAACAGAATTCACAGGTAAATTCAGCTGTCTCTAGGCAATCTGGGAGGCAGACAAAGGTGGCCCTTCAACCCTGTGTACAGCTGGGAAGCCTGGAGGTGGTGGGGTGAGGAAGAAGCAAGACCCCTCCCGGGTAGGTTTAGGGAACTCAGAACTGCTAATATTTTGAGACACCAGCAAGAGAGGCCAGTGAGTCAGAGCAGGTGTTTATTCCTGAAAGGAAGGTGGGCCTTTCAGATTCCTGCTCGTTCACTTCTCTCTCACGTGTCTCCCCTGGTGCTACAGGTGGGGCCCCATAACACAGACCTGGGGCTGATAAGGCAGTGACCCCGCTGTAGGGCTGGGTGTCACTGAGTGTCCCCCCTAAGATGTTCTCCTATCTGGCCTTTTCCATAACTGAGAGCAGCTTGATTATACTTTCCACGTGTCTGTAATGAACTTGTAGTCCTCTTATAACTGAGTGTTTATGAGTCTCATGCTAGGGTGAATACACTTGGGGAGCCTACACCATGACCTCCCTCCACTGTCTCACTCTCCAACAGAGAACAGAAAAATTTAAGTTTGAAACTAACTTGAAAAAGAAAAGGCCCGAGATTTACAACGCTGGGGAAGCCAATGTCAAGAGCATCTGGAGGTTAGAGGCAAACAGGAAACACTCTTGTGAAGATGCTTGATTAAAACCTGTTCCCACTTTCAGGCCAGAAAGGGAGAATAAATCTGGGGGACTGCTGCCATCTGGTAGTAGAACGAGAAATTGCAATTACTCCTCATTTTGCTTCTTTCATATGAATACTGTAATAAAACTCAATCTTACCCAATAAAATTAACTATAAATTCTAAAGGAAGTCAGTAATGAATATTCATTGGAAGGACTGATACTGAAGCTCCAATACTTTGGCCAAGGAATGATGCTAAAGCTGAAACTCCAGTACTTTGGCCACCTCATGAGAAGAGTTGATTCACTGGAAAAGACTTTGATGTTGGGAGGGATTGGGGGCAGGAGGAGAAGGGGACGACCGAGGATGAGATGGCTGGATGGCATCACTGACTCAATGGACGTGAGTCTGAGTAAACTCCGGGAGCTGGTGATAGACAGGGAGGCCTGGCGTGCTGCGATTCATGGGGTCGCAAAGAGCTGGACACGACTGAGCGAATGAACTGAACTGAACTGAACTGATGCGAAGTATCGACTCATTTGAAAAGACCCTGATGCTGGGAAAGACTGAAGGTGGGAGAGGGGGACAACAGAGGATGAGATGGTTGGATGGCTTCACTGGCTCAATGGACATGAGTCTGAGTCGGCTCTGGGAGTTGGTGATGGACAGGGAGGCCTAGGTGTGCTGCAGTCCCTGGGGTCACAAAGAGCTGGACACGACTGAGCGACTGAACTGATCTTCAAAAATGATAGTTTACCAAAACAATTTCATGGGAGAAAGAATAATCTTTTCAGGGAACTTCCTTGACAGTCCAGTGGTTAAGGCTTCATCTTTGTCTTCACGCCCAGGGTGTGTGAGTTGATCCCTGTTCAGGGAGCTAAGATCTCACGTGCTTCATACCCCAAAAAACAAAACATAAAACAGAAATAATATTGTAACAAAGTCAATAGACTTTAAAAATGGTCCACATCAACAACAAACAAATACGTGGATCCTTTAAAAAAAAATCTTTTCAACAAATGATGCTGGGACCATTGGCTATCCACATGCAAAGCTGAATACCTTAATACATCATACTCAAAAGTTAATTTTAAATGGAAAGGAATTTAGTCCTGAATATTCATTGGAAGGACTGATGCTGAAGCTGAAACTCCAATACTTTGGCCACCTGATGTGAAAAACTGACTCATTTGAAAAGACCCTGATGCTGTGGAAGACTGAAGGCAGGAGGAGAAGGGGACAACAGAGGATAAGACAGTTGGATGGCCTCACTAACTCAATGGACTTGAGTTTGAGTAAACTCTGGGAGTTGGTGATGGACAGGGAGGCCTGGCATGCTGCAGTCCATGGGGTCTCACAGAGTCGGACACAAATGATCTACTGAACTGAACTGATAGTCCCAAAATGTAAGAGCTAAACCTAGAAAACTATGAAGAGGGGAAAAATAGGTAAATCTCTGAATTTGGATTGGACAATTAAAAAATATATGACATCAAAAGCACAACAAATAAAAGGAGATATATTAATTTAAAATGGATATTTTCTTTTTTGTGAGAATTAAAATATTCTGAAATTAGATTGGGGTGCTAATTATCCAATTCTAGGAATGTACTAAAGCCACTGAATTCTACACTTTAAATGGGTGAATTTTATAGCATGTGAATATCATCTCAATAAAAATGGCAAATTTAACCTGCTTTAACCTTACATTACCGGATTCCCAGGTGGTTCAGTAGTAAAGAATCTGCCTGCCAATGCAGGAGACACAGGTTCGATGCCTGGGTCAAAAAGATCCCCTGGAGAAGAAAATGGCAATCCGCTCCAAAATTCTTGCCTGGAGAATTCCATGGACAAAGAAGCGTGATGAGCTACAGTCCAGGGGATTACAAAGAATCAGATAAAATTTAGCGACTGAGCACACACACACACACACACAACCTATTATTACAGTAATTGGGTCCTTGCCATCTGTCAGGAACTCTTCTGGGAACTTAATATGAATTGTTTCAATTAGTCCTTCAAAACATCTGTGTCACAGAGGTACTGTTATTATGCCCATTTTGCAGGTGCTTGAACTGAGGCTCAGATGAGTTAAATAAATTATCCGCAGTCAGCCAATAACTACCAGAGCCATCATCTGAACTGAAAACCCATCTAGATCCAGAGCCTGAGAGCTACCAGAGTCGGGGAACCGCCTTCCTGTTCAGTAGTCACTTTTCAAGAGTTTACAGGTATAGGGCTTGGGGGCCAACGAGGAAAGCACCATGCCTGCCCACGAGAGGGCAGCGGACAGGTGTAATCACGGGACGATTAGGATACGGGGCAGAAAGTGTGGGGTGACGAGCACTTCTCGGTGCTCAGGGCACACGGGGTAACTGCTCTCCCCCAGGGCCCCTCTGGATACACAGCTGTATGACACTAACACAGCTTGGGAGGGGCCCCCCAAACCTCGTCCTCCCCTGTTTACCGTAACCCACCTCATCTACCCTGCTACTCAGGATAGGCTCCCCGGGAGTCACCTTAGATCCTCCCCCTTCCCCATCCGTACCGACCCCCAGTCAGCTCTAACCATTCTTCCCAGCAGTATTTGGAGCCTGTTACCTTGCCCCTCAAGGCTTCCCTGATGGTTAAGTGGTAAAGAATCCTCCTGCAAGGAAAGAGGCAGGAGACTCAGATTCCATCTCTGGGTGAAGATCCCCTGGAGGACGAAACAGCAACTCACTCCAGCAGTCTTGCCTGGGAAATTTCACGGACAGAGGGGCCTGGAGGGTTACAGTTCATGGGGTAGTAGAGTTGGACATGACTGAGAACACAATTTATTGTGACTGGGAGCACAGCAGAGAACATCCCCAGGGAAGCAGAGTTTCACCCTCCCAGGTGATCAGGCTTGATTAAAGAAACCCCATTCTCACTGCCCTGGATCACAGCAGATAAGGGTGTGCCAAGTGGTGTGCGAGAAAGGAAGTGAACAGAAATATTTCAAGGCCACTGGTCCAAGAGAGCCTTAAGGCTCTAGCTGATGGAGGCATATACACAGCCAGCCAGCAAGGAGGCCAAAAGGTGACGAGGTCCCTATCTAGGACATGGAGATGAGTCCAGAACAGGGGTGCAAGGGGCAAACGGTGTTGTGTAGTAAGGAATTTGCTTGGCTTTTGTCCCTGCCTCCTGGGAGGAAGCCTCTAAATCTTTGCAATGATAGGAGTGTCTTTGTTACTTAGGGTGGGTCCTGACAGTTTGTATAACCCCTGGGGAGTGTCAGGGTGCAGGCCTGTCAATGGTTTGTCAATAGACCAATCATGTGATTAGAGATGGAGAGTTGGACTGAGTTCAATAACCAGTGATCTAATCAATCTTGCTGACATGATGAAACCCCAATAAAGACTCAAGGCATTGAAGCTTATGGGATCTTTGTGGTTGGCGCCCTCTGTGCACCTGGACGGCGGTAGTCCGAATCCCCAGGGAGGGGCCAGTGTAGCTTCGTGTCTGGGACCCTCGCAGGCCTCCACCCCATGAGCCTCCTCTTTTATTGCCATAATAAAAACTGCAATAGCAAGTAGAGCTGAGTTTTGAGACTTGTTCTAGAGGATTATCAAGCCTGAGAAGGTAATGGGAACCCCTGACTTTGCAGCTATTTGGTGATGGGGCTGAGGAGATGCTACCCCCAAACCTGGCACCTCGAAAAAAATTTTAAAAACACTATCTTAAAAAAATTTTTTTATTAACTTATTTTTAGATGCGCTGAGTTTTGGTTGCTGTGTGAGGGTTTTCTCTAGCTGCGGCGAGTGAGGGCCCCTCTCTGGTTGTGATGTGAGGGCTTCTCATTGTGGTGGCTTCTCTTGCTGTGGGGCACACAGTGACCTCATCTGTGCTTCTAAAGTTAAGTCCATGGTGAGGGTAACAGTATTATGCAAATAGGAAAGTGGGTTTAGAAAGTTGTTTTCAATAGAGAGAGAGCACCTAATGGGGTCCCTCCCCAACTCTGCCGTCATTCCGAGTTTTCTCAGCTCAGCCAAGGTAACATGAGGTGTATTTGTTTGCAAGACTGTACTGTTACAAAAAACCAGACAGGAGTGAGCCGGACCACTGAGAGGAGCGGTTAAATTCATTTTCCTCCAAGTGGTGCTTGGCTCAGCCGCCTGAGACCCAAGGACAGGCTTGCTTCTGAAACAACGAAGATTTGAGAAATGGCAGCTCCTTCACAACACTAACTACAGTGTTTACAGACTAACCAAAGCCATCCCCTAGTCTAGAAAGGACAAATGCTACTTGAAGCTAAAACGTCAACCACTGATACAGAACTCTCAAGATGGCCCTTTCCCAAACATCTACACCAGTCTTTAAACATAGATTGCAAACAGACAGCCTGCAGATGAAACCCAACCTGCAAATATGATCTGCTAGCCTATCCAACTGGAGAAGGTGATGGCATCCCACTCCAGTACTCTTGCCTGGAAAATCCCATGAACGGAGGAGCCTGGTAGGCTGCAGTCCGTGGGGTCGCTAAGAGTTGGACATGACCGAGCGACTTCCCTTTCACTTTTCACCTTCATGCACTAGAGAAGGAAATGGCAACCCACTCCAGTGTTCTTGCCTGGAGAATCCCAGGGACAGGGGAGCCTGGTGGGTTTCCATCTACGGGATCGCACAGAGTCGGACACACCTGAAGCAACTTAGCAGCAGCAGTCTATCCAAGCTAACTAAATCCTGACTTAGCTAGTGAGATGCTGGCAGATTTCACATGAATGGCTGGGTCTCCTCACTCTGAAAAAAGTTATGAAATCTGTTCCCCTGGAGTGACAGCTGGAGCTAACTGCTGCCCTCTTTAGGTATATGGGTGCTCCGATCACGGCTCCCACCACAGCCTAACACCTGCCTGCTCTACTTGCTTTTGTTACTTGCCCGTCATTTACACTTGCTTTCCTTGCTCACTGAACACCCTTCACAGGCTCCACGATCACTCACACAGCAAGGCTCCTGGGCTGAGCCAGGCGAGAATCCCTGACCACTGTCTACAGAATCTGCGACTGATCCATCAACAGATGAATGGTGAATGGATAAAGATGTATACATATATACAATGGAATATTACATATAAAAATGAAAGAAACTAGGTTATTTGTAATGATGTGGATGGACCTAGAGACTGTCATACAGAATGAAATCAGAAAGAGGAAAACAAATATCGTGTATTAATGCCTATAGATAGAATCTAGAAAAATGGCACAGCTAATCCTATTTGCCTGGCAGGAATGGAGATGAAGATGTAGAGGGTGGACATGTAGAAATGGGGTGGGAAGGAGAGAATGGGACAAATTGACATCTGTATATTACCATCTGGAAAATGTAGATGGCTAGTGGGAGGCAGTTGTGTCGCACGGGGAGCTCAGCTTGGCGCTCTGCGATGACCTAGAGGGGTCGGATGGGAGGGTGGGAGGCTCAAGAGGGTGGGGATGTATGTGTACACATAGCTGATTTACTTGGTGGCACAGCAGAAACTAATACCACATTGTAAAGCGATCAAACTCCAATAATAATATTTTTAAAAATCTGGGACTGAACAAATCAAGCAGAAAGGCTTTGCCGAGCAGTCCTGTGACTCATGAGGACAGAAAGTGCTCCTGAATCCTTCTCTGAGCTAGATAACCATCACGTTCTCTTCAACCACAGGAACCGTCCTGATAGATCAAGAGCTTCATTGCTGGGTAAAAATCATGCCGGATCAGCAGTCCCGGGCTTTCGCTCTCCTGATCCTAGACTCCTGAAGACTTGGAGACAGGGAAGCTGCCTGCTGGTTTTCCCAGAGTGTGACCAGAGTGTTGGGAAACAGATGCTAGCCTCCAGTAAAAGCCCCGAGGCAGCGGTTTCTCCAACTCTTCACCCCTGGCTCTTCTGGAGTCTGGCCCTGGTGAGAAGTCGGCAGAGTCCCTTAAACAAAGTGAAGAATGCAGGGCAGACTACCCGACCATCTTCACTGGGCTCCTGGGTGTGCGGCTTCCTCGTCCGCACTGTGGTCCCGACTCGGCATCTTTAAGCCCAGACGGCGCAGGGAGTTGACAAAGTAGCGAGGAGGCCTGCAGACCAAGATGAGTTCTTCCTTCTGGGGCTGTAGGGCAGGCAGGGTCAGCTGGCAGGCGTGCAGGTGCAGGGGGAGGTGGCGGGCCTTGGACTGCTGCAGCCCCAGCTTCTTCAGGATGCCGGCAGACAGTTTCTGCACAAAGGAAAGAGCTCGTGAGAGCCAGGCCAGCGGCGCCTCTGACCAGCAGCCAAAGGTAGAAGACTTCCACTTCAGGGGCCCCATCACTGACCCCCCGGATGACAGTGAGGGACAGCCTGCTTCTGGACCGTCTCTAGGAAGGGTTCAGAACCCACGTGACAGAAAACCCACCACACTGGGAAAGCGCTCTTTGGCCAGTTCTCTGGCTTTCCAAGAGAATGAGCTGTAATAGTGAAAAACAAGTTTCCACCAAGGCTCTTTACCAATAGCGTGAAAGGCTGCTTTGAGCCTTCAGAAGGTCTCCTGTCTGCTTCTGAATTTCTCCCTAACCTAAAGAGCTAGCAGGAGGATTATTGCTGTTTAGTTGCATAGTCGTGTCAGACTCTTTGTGACCCCATGGACTGTAGCCTGCCAGGCTTCTCTGTCCATGGGATTCTCCAGGGAAGAACACTGGAGTGGGTTGCTATGCTCTCCTCCAGGGGATCTTTCTGAACCAGAGACTGAGCCGGTGACCCCCACGTCTCCTGCACTGCATGTGGATTCTTTACCGCTGAGCCCCTAGCGAAGCCCAGCTGGCGGGGTGCTGTGTCTGAAAACCATCAACACGCCTTTGTTGCAACTGACTTTAGGGATTTAACAAGGGGAAAGCATAAGTTTTCTCCCTTATTCTGTTGCATCTCGGGTCAAAAAGATATTACCTGGGGGCCAGCCTGTTCCAGTCTGAGTACTTGTGATCACCAAGGACTGGGCAATCCAACCCAAAAGACAGGTGAACGCGAAGCTGATGTTTTATTCCTTTAAAAAGGGAAAGGGAGGAGACTTGTGAGTAGCTATAGAAACGGTACCACTGGCAGCATCTGCTTTTAATCGTATTAAATCAAAGCACAGTAAAATTGGCAAAACCCCAACTACAATGAAGTGTAAAGGGTGATATAACAAATGATAAGCTATTAGGAAATAATACCGTTAAGCCTCTAAGTACCCCTCCCCGTCACAGTTCCCTTTTCACCACACATAACCACTCCGATCAACTCGAGGTCTATCGCTGCCATGCTTTTTGTTTTTTTAAAAAATAACTTTATCGTATAACATTAAATAGTATTACTTGGCACATTTATTTTCATATTATGGCAAAATACACATAACATGTGAACTTTTTTTAAAAACAGAATTTGAAAGTAATTCATTAGGAATTCTCTCTCTCTTTTTTTAAAGGCTGCAGAGCACCACATGTAGGACCTAAGTTCCCCAGCCAGGTATGGAATCTGTGCTCCTGCAGTGGAAGCTTGAAGTCCTAACCACCAGACCACCAGGGAGGTCCCAAGATTTACCATTTTAATCATTTTTAAGCATTCAGTTCAGTGGCATTAAGTACATTCACACTGCTCTGGAACCATCACCACTGTCCATCTCCAGAACCCTTTGTCCCAAACTGAAACCCTGTCCCCATAAACCGTAACTCCCCACCCCCTCCTCCCTCCAGTCCCTGTAACCACCACTCTGCTATCCATCTCTACAAACCTGATGACTCTAGGTGTCTCACGTAAGTGGAACCATACAGCATGTGCCCTTTCGTACTGGGCTTCTTTAATTTAGCATAGTGTCTGTAAGGTTTGATCCAGCTGAAGCACATGTCAGAACCTGCTTCTTTTCTATGAATGAATGTGAAGTCGCTCAGTCATGTCCGACTCTTTGCGACCCCATGGACTATAGCCTACCAGGCTTCTCTGTCCAAGGGATTTTCCAGGCGATAGTACTGGAATGGATTGCCATTTCCTTCTCCAGGGGATCTTCCCGACCCAGGGATCGAACCTGGGTCTCCCTCATTGTAGACAGACGCTTAACCGTCTGGTCATATTTCACTGTATTAAGTACCACTGTGTCCTTCCAATCATCTGCTGATGGACACGTGGGTTGTGTTCACCTTTTGGCTACTGTGTATAGCGCCACTATGAATAGCGGTGGACAGACATCTTTTTGAGGAACCTGTTTGCAAATTTTTAAATAAACATAAGCAAACTGTTCACATCCTTATGCTACTATTTTTCACAATCCCATCCCTATGAGAGCTCCCAGCCTTGGATCAGCATCGGAAGCACACTCTGTTACAACCTCAGCACCCCATAATACTGGGGGCTCAGAGGCAGGGCGGGGCTCAGCACGAGGCCCTGCGTGAAGCCCTGAGGAGCCCCGGGGCTCTGCCACCCGCTGCAGAACAGCACTCTCACCAGTAATAGGCTGGAGCTCCAGGAGGGCAGCGGACAGGCTGCTGCTCAGCACCTGGTACTGAGTCACTGCCAGCTGTGCGTTCCGGCTGCTCCGAACCCTCACCATCTTCCCGTCATCCATGCGGTAGCTTGGGGACAGCGTCATCTGCAGCCAAAGAAATTGAGATGTGACTTCAAAGGACGAGCAGAAAACCTGTCCCTCCAGAGGTGCTCACACACCCACCTTGTGGTGAAGCTGCTGGCCCTGCGCCTCCTTCTCGACGATGGGGATGTCCACGACTCCTGCTTCAGGCACTGGGACGCGCACGGTGATGGCCCTGGGGAGACACACAAACCCCACCTGAGCCGTAAAGAGGAGGGAAGTGCTCCTTGGTTATTTGGCTACTTAGAGGTTTTATGCTGGACTTTCTGCACTACTATAGTGAGTTGTGAGGGTCAGAGGGTCCCAAATAATCTCTTGGTATAGCGCTTAGCCTGACAGTTATCACTATTCTTACAAACCTGTCTTTTCTGCTACTAAAGTAAGTATGCTGATTGCAGAACACTGGGGGGAAAAACAGGAAAACAAGCAAAAACAATTGTAACATGGCCTTCCATTCAGCCTTTAAAAGTGAGTATGGGCCGTTTCATTTTAAAGGGGGATAATGTAGTTTTGTATCTTTTATATCTTTCTTTTTTAAAGGATAAAAGATGGTAAGTTCAAGTTGCATAGGAAAGAAATGAATAAATAAAATGAACTGAATGAAAAATTCATAGGACTGCTCCTGCTCTATTTGCCAGGTAGATAAAACAGGGAGGAAATGTGCTCCAAAAGTTACAGGAACTCCAAACACAGTTCAGTAACTCACTCCCAATCTCTTTTGTTGGAGGTCCATCACACCGCAGACAGGTAGAAGACTCCGATTTGTCCTTACGTTTAAACTTCCTCCAGGTCAATCAGCCTCACACAGAATCGCTGGCCCAGGAGTCAAAAGCCCTCTCAGATATAACAACTCACACTTTGGACACAAGCTGCAGGTTGGTAGCAGCTTAGACTGCTATCTGATGCATTTTACCGTACTTACACTGATTTATAACCACTAGATGACCCTTCCTAATGACCTAATGCTCCTGCTCAAAAACGTTCAGTTCAGTTCAGTCACTCAGTTGTGTCCGACTCTTTGCGACCCCATGAATCGCAGCACACCAGGCCTCCCTGTTCATCACCATCTCCTGGAGTTCACTCAGACTCACGTCCATCAAGTCTGTAATGCCATCCAGCCATCTCGTCCTTGGTCGTCCCCTTCTCCTCCTGCCCCCAATCCCTTCCGGAATCAGAGTCTTTTCTAATGAGTCAACTCTTCTCATGAGGTGGCCAAAGTACTGGAGTTTCAGCTTCAGCATCATTCCTTCCAAAGAAATCCCAGGGCTGATCTCCTTCAGAATGGACTGGTTGGATCTCCTTGCAGTCCAAGGGACTCTCAAGAGTCTTCTCCAACACCACAGTTCAAAAGCATCAATTCTTCGGCGCTCAGCCTTCTTCACAGTCCAGCTCTCACATCCATACAGAAACGTTCAGCCAATAAATATTCACTGAATGTAAACAGGCACTGATTTAGGTAGGCACTGGTTTTATATGGATGAATAAGACAAAAATCCCTACTGGTCAGACTTCCCTGGCCACCCAGTGGTTGAGACTCCACGCTTCCACTGCAAGGGGCCTGGATTCAAACCCTGGTTAGGAAAATTCCCTAAGCCATGCTGTGTGCACCGCATGCCCCAACCAAAAAAAAGGAAAGAAAGAAAAAAAAAAAAAATCAATCCCTGCTCTCAAAGAATCCGAAGTCTAGTAAGAGAGGCTCAATAATTTACCTAAAGTCTCACACTGGTAAATAACACAGGTGAGAGCTGAACACAGATCATTTAGCTACCATGCTAAACTTGCTCCATTACCTGTCATCTCTCATTGAAGTGATTCTTAAATCAGAGTCATTTGTGGAGCTTTTTAAAAATATAGATAGCTAAACCTCACACCCACCAGACTTATGAATCAGAACCTCTGTGGGTGGGTCTCAAGCATATAGATTTTTTTTAAGGTTCCCAAGATAGCAAAGCAACTTCAAAATCTATAATATAAAAAGGACTAACATCCAAAATATGAAAAGAACGCTCATCAATCAAAAAGAAAATAATAACCTTATAGAACACAGGCAAAAGAAAACAGTCTGTTCACAGAAAGGAAAACTCAAACCGCTGATAAACACACACACACACACACACACACACACACACACACACACACACAAAACCAGCCAACATCACTAGTTAACAGGGAAACAGAAAATAAAATATATATTTTTTACCCATCAGAGTGGCAAACCTTTTAAAAATGAATTGGTCAGGCATAATGGGAAGTGGATACTCATCACTGCTAGTGGGAACAGAAACTGACATCATCATTTTGGTGTCATCAGTCCAGTACTCTTGCCTAGAAAATCCTATGGATGGAGGAACCTGGTAGGCTGCGGTCCATGGAGTGGCGAAGAGTTGGACACAACTAAGCGACTTCACTTTCACTTTCATGCATTGGAGAAGGAAATGGCAACCCACTCCAGTGTTCTTGCCTGGAGAATCCCAGGGACGGGGGAGCCTGGTGGGCTGCCGTCTATGGAGTCGCAGAGTCGGACTCTACTGAAGTGACTTAGCAGCACCAGCATCATCATTTTGGAGAGCAACCTGGGTAGTAACTATTCTAATTTTATAAAGTGTGCACCCTTCAATCCAGCAATTCCATTTCTGGGCATTTGTCCTAAAGATACACTCACATATTCTTTGCAAGAGGCTTTGAAAAATTGAAAATGACCTAACATCAATAAGGAAGTTATGATATATCCAAACAATGAATACATACAATAAAGCCATTGAATAGGAGGCAGCTCTAACTGTGCAACACAAAAGGCCCTCCAAGATATACTGTCCAAGTGAAAAAAGCAGGTTGCAAAGCAATGCAAAATATGCTGCCATACAATCATCTGCTTATACATATCCCACATAACTCTACAAGTTTACACAAGACACTAGCAACAGTAACTGCTTCAGGAACAGGGAATAGAGTAGATGGGGGATAGGAGTGGTTTCGTTTTTGCTCATGTACCTTTCTTCTATAAAAAAAATAAGGTTGGCAAAATTAAAAAAGACACTCATATCCCACTGTTCATTGTAGCACTATTTACAATAGCTAGAACATGGAAGCAACCTAGATGTCCATCAAGAGATGAATGGATAAAGAAGTTGTGGTACATATACATAATGGAATGCTGCTGCTGCTGCTGCTGCTAAGTCACTTCAGTCGTGTCCGATTCTGTGTGACCCCATAGATGGCAGCCCACCAGGCTCCACTGTCCCTGGGATTCTCTAGGCAAGAACACTGGAGTGGCTTGCCATTTCCTTCTCCAATGCATGAAAGTGAAAAGTGAAAGGGAAGTCACTGAGTCGTGTCCAACTCTCAGCAACCCTGTGGACTGCGGCCTACCAGGAAAATCCATGGGATTTTCCAGGCAAGAGTATTGGAGTGGGGTGCCACTGCCTTCTCCGCAATGGAATGCTACTCAGCTATAAAAAGGAATGCCTTTGGGTCAGTTCTAATGAGGTGGATGATAGAGCCTCTGAATACAGAGTGAAGTAAGTCAGAAAGGGAAAGATAAATATCACACACTAAGACATATATACAGAATCTAAGAAGATGGTACGGAACCATTTATTTGCAGGACAGCAATGGAAAAACAGACATAGAGAATAGATTTATGGACATGGGGAAAGGGGAGGAGAGGGTGAGATGTATGGAGAGAGAACATGGAAACTGACATTACCTATGTTAAACAGATAGCCAATGGGAATTTGCTGTATGTCTCAGGAAACTCAAACAGGGCCTCTGTATCAACCTAGAGGGGTGGGATGGGGAAGGAGATGGGAGGGAGGTTCAGGAGGGAGGGGATATACGTATACCTATGGCTGATTTATGCTGAGGTTTGACAGAAAACAACAAAATTCTAAAGCAATTATCCTTCAATTAAAAAAACAAATTTTATTTATTAAAAATAAAACTAAGATTGGGACTTCTCTGGTGGTCCAATGGAAGGGGCCGGGGTTCGATCCCTCGTCAGGGAATTAGATCCCACATGCCACAATTCAGAGTTCCTATGCTGCAACTGAAGATTCCACATGCCACAGTGAAGAGCAAAGATCCCGCAAACTGCAATTAACACCCAGCACAGCCAAATAAACAAAAACTGAGGTAAGTCTATATGCACCAATGTGGAAAGAGCCTACAGACGGAGAGTTAAGTCGGAAAAGTACCGTGTACACTGTACAATGTCACACACGCACACACACGCACACACACACACACACACACACAGTGCACATATCAGTGTGCTCAGTCACTCCATCATGTCTTGCTCTTTGCAACCCTGTGGACTGTAGCCCACCAGCCTCCTCTGTCCATGGCATTTCCCAGGCAAGAATACTAGAGGGGGTTGTTATGCCCTCCTCCAGCAGATCTTCCCAACTCAGGGATCGAACCTGCATCAGACACGTATGTAAATAGGATGAGTAAGCTCCACAGGAATAAAAACCAAACTACCCCAAGGGAAGTAACGAGAATAATAGAATAAGTGAATTCTCCAGGACTTTTTTTTTTTTTTTGCTTTATCCATATTGTCTGACATTTTACCATAACAATCAAATCACACTACTTGCATAATTAATTTTTAATAATTTTTATGTACAGCCATAATTAGGAACCTCTATACTATCAGACTCTAATAGTCTAAGCACTAAATCTATTTCCTGCTGCTGTTGCTGCTGCTGTCACGTCCGACTCTGTGTGACCCCATAGACGGAAGCACTATAATTTTTATATGTCCAGAGATCCTAAGATAGTACCTTCTGTCACCAGGGATTCCTGATATAAGAAGAGTTGGAGAAATGAAAGAGGGCCTACACCACCTCGACCGCTACTGACAGGTTTCGTACCAGTACTTCTTTGTCACCTGACGGGTTCTAAACAGCTCTTGGACTTGATGCGCCACTTCTTTTTCCCAAGCCAACACCATCACACCTGTGGTTTCCTTGTCCAGTCGATGGCACAGGTGCAGCGGCTTTGCCTTGGGGCCATGAAGTACCTTTGCCAGGACAGGCAATACATCACTGATGCAGAGCTTGACCCCAGGGCCACCTGAGAAGGAAAGAGCCAGAGAACTGAGTGGCCAGGGAAAGATCCCATCAAAGACCTCGACCTCGACTTGGGGAAAGCAGATTACTGGATTAACAGCAGATGCTCTTGAGGCAGTTGAACTGAAGTGTGGTCCAGGGACTAGCAACATGTCGGTACGCCAGGGAACCTGCTAGAAAGGAATCTCAGGCCCCCAACCCAGATGATGACTCAAACTCTGCATTTTAACAAAATGCCCAAGTGACTTATATGTGTAATAAAGTTTAGGAAACAAGATCCCAAGGTATGTGACTTTCTCCTCAGACATAAACAATTTTTTAAAGTTATTTATGTACTCAAACTAAAATTAGCAACCAAAATGAGGAGGTCTGATATTTCACTATATAAACACAAGCTTGAGAATCTGCCAAGTAAACCCTAGTGATAAATGCAAGACCATAAGGCCCTCCTGAGGCATTATCGAGGAGTTGAAAGGATGGGCATTTCTGAGTTCCACTCTACGGAGCCTCCTAACTAGCCACTGACCTTAGACAGATTACTTACCCTTTTCAACTTTTAGTTTTCTTATCTACAAAATGTAAATATCAGGATAATAACTATTTCTTGGGGAATGAAAAGGAAAGAAACTTAATGGCAGGATCAAGAGAAAAAAATACAAAGCACTAGGCAATGTCTAACTTAATTCCTTGTTTTCATGTACAATCATCTCTGTATCTACCCCCCAAAGCATTTGTACTTCTAGCTAAAACATGCCTTTCCCTCCAGCAAAACCCTTTCCACAAATGCATTTTTCCTATCAATCTTTCCTGACTCACTCCAGCTATCTCTGAAAATAAAAAACATCAGGGTCAAGGTGTGGCCTGGGATTTGCTAGGACCAACACCTGTTATGTCATTTTTCCCAATTTTGATGGAAAATAATTTGAAGACAGGAACAAGACAGCCTTGGTCCTCTATAGCAATCCCTGGTGGAGGCTGGCACACAGCAAATTCCATACTGCTGGCTGCCAGTTGCTTGGAAGATGGGGACCATCTTATTTATCTCTGTGTCCTCTCTGGTACCTTACATAGGTTAGTATCCTTACAAAAGTTTAATTACTCTGAAAGCAAAGCTTCAGAAAGCCCCAGGAATAATGTCAGAGTTGCCCTTCCTTGTAACAGAAAGCAGCAGCGGCCCTCCCCCCTTCCCCGTCACGTGCTCCTCACCATGCACAGGGAGACCGTAGGGCTTATTGATGACCACAAGGTCCTTGTCCTGATGCACAATTCCCCGGCTCAGCGCCTTAGCCAGCACGTTGGGGTGGACGCGCTGCAGCTGCTCTGTGAACCGCACTAGTTCTCGCACTCTCCGCTGAACAGGGTTTGTGGGCGCCTAGGGGAAGGGAAGGAGAGACGGGCAATGTCCGGTGAGGAGGTCTTTCACTAAATCTGGGTGAGAATTTGGGAAGGGAATGCCTGTATCTCTGCACTACACGAGCGCCTTCCTCGAGTAATTTGCGAGCAGGGGTGCGTGTCTGTCCCACTGGTACCCAAGTAGGGCTTAAGGCTGGGGTCGGCAGGAGCCAAAGACCCAGCCCACAGGAAGATCCCGCACCCTGCTTAGCTGTCCCCTTCGCTTTCTCCCAGTTCTTCCACCACAAGCCCTCGACTTTCACCTGACAGGTGTCAGAGGACCCGCCTCCCTCCCTCCCTCACCCCCAGTGAGCGCACGGCCTCTTGGGAGTTGTGGTCCTTCTGGACTCACCGGCTCCTTCGTCTTTTGTTGCTGTTTCTGGGCCCGGAGTCTCTCTGCTAATCGCTGAGCATCCAGGGGCCTAGAGGCAGCAGCAGCAGCAGCAGCGGAACAAAGTGGTTTTGAGAAGAGGGTGAAAAGACTCCCAAGACACTGCCCGGAGCCCCGGACCCAGAGGCCGGGCGCGCTACAGCCCAGCGCCGCCATCTTGCCGAGAAGGGAGGGGCGAGGCAAGGCCACGCCCAGAGGAGAGCAACGAAAGGGCCCGCGGGAGGACCGGTGGGCGGGCCCTGCGAGTCACGTGGGCATGGCGGGGCGGGGCCCGGGTGCATCACGTGGGGTCGGTGCGCGCTGAGTGCGGCTGCGCCGGCCGGTAGCTGCAGCTGGAGCGGTGGCGTTTGGAGGAGACGCGGTGAGTGTGTGCGAAAGCCGGGTTGGGACTGCGGAATTACGGTGCCTCAAAGCTTTAACGTTTCTGCGGACCCGGGGTTTCCGTTCTCGGAGATCCCTGTCTCGGGAAACCGTTTCTCCCTTTGAGAGACGACCCCACTCAAATCCACCTCCCCGCCCCCGCGCCTGGTAGAAGAGATGCCCCGTGAATGTTCGCCCCAGAGCCGTCTTGAGGCGCCCACCCTGTCCCTCTTGCCCCGAGGGACGCCTCACGTCTTTTCTCCTTTTCTTATAGCTCGACCTTCGGAGATGCGGGATCAGTGAAACCTCTCCACCCCTCACCTCCTGACTCCCACCCTCTTTGTTTCACGTTGTAACTACTCCTTCTCTCCCAGGGGTGATGGGGAGCCCCTTCCGTTACCCAGGGGCCTATATTTCCTTCCTAGCGAGCACCTTGAGTTTCTTCTGCCGCCTTCAAGTATTCATTTCTTGGAGTCTCCTCCTTCAACTCCCGCCCCCCACCCCCAC